>VMDO01001511.1:192644-204335 GCA_007922755.1 Pedetes capensis | reverse complement strand
CATTTTTTAAACTCAGAAACAAACTATATATTATTTGGACACAATTAACAAAACAATTGTTATTTTTTAAAGCAGGAAAATGGAAAAAAAATTTAGGGTAGTGTTTATCTCAAAAACTAGAGAGAATATAAAAGACTAGATGTACAGATGTTCACTATATTATTATGATTCATAAATCACATATTTGTCATATTATGTTATTTTGATGTGACATAAATAACCATAGCAAAGAAAATAAAACATAAAAATTGAAATAATACTACATTTCATGTAATCCCAAATATGCTAAAAATCTATACATTTATAAATGCAAAGAAAAAAGACTAGGAGAAAAAATCAGAATATTAACAGTATAACCAACTGGGTTATAAATTTGGATATGTTTTTTCTTTTTCTATAATTGTATGTTTTCTTCAGTATATATGAATGCTTTATAATTAGAAAAGTCTATTTATTTTTATCTTCACTGCATATGGGATTCAACTTGCTTATCTTCACTTGTTCCCCGCAAATCCTATGCTCATTTTTTACCATCTCATTGCAAACTTCAAAAATAAGCCATTCTATTCTTTATCAGGGATGGGGTTTTGCTCAGTTGGTAGAGTACTGCTCCACACTCTCTGAGGACCAGGGCTAGATCCCCAGCACTCCAAAAATGGGAGAAGGACCTGGCAATCCACTCCCAAAGCAACCTTGAAACAATCAGCCGTTAAAAATCATATGACGGTTGCTATGAGTTAGACCCGACTTGACAACACCTAGCAACAATTCTCTGTCATGTATGTCTCAGATGCCTTTTCATGTTTTTATTAATGGTAATAGTGATGATGATAGCTGAAACTTTTTGGCTACTTAGTATGTTATTGTTTTCTAAGTATTTAGTGAATAAACTTGGTTGCTGCTTTCAAGAACCGTAAAAGCCAGTACAATTATTCTCA
The DNA here is from genome assembly GCA_007922755.1 of Pedetes capensis. Lineage (NCBI taxonomy): Eukaryota > Metazoa > Chordata > Mammalia > Rodentia > Pedetidae > Pedetes > Pedetes capensis. Next base: position 203,397 of record VMDO01001511.1, on the reverse strand, counting down.
TTTAACAAATGGGCAACTGGAAACAGTTTGGTTAGGTGGCTTGTCCAAGACCACACAACTAAGGAGCTGGTTTCCCAACAACAGTACCAACGACCAGAAACGCAACAGTTTGCATCTCACAGCTAAAGACCTATTTTATGGCCTATTTTCTCAGAAACAACTTGGTGAGATTATTTTATACAACAGCAAAAAGTGGGGAGAGAACTCATGGAAAATTTATTAGACTTCCTGATCTAATAAATTAAAACAACAATTGTAATTACTGCCGATGACAGAACTTCCTGACCAAAATCAATATCTGTCTTAGTGAGCAGTGTTTGGCTATTCTCAGTCTAATCAAGACAAGCAGAAACCTGAATGACATCAGCAGTGGTCAGAGTCAAAAAAGGGCTTCAGTTCATCAGGCCCCAGGGACTCTTGTAATTTGGTTCACTTTTCAAAGAAAAGAGCATAAAATTCATTATCTGTGCTATTGACTTCTGGAGAAAGTTTCAGTGACTATTTCTCCCTTTTTCCACATACGTAGATAATTTATCTTTGATGCTGAGATAATCTATCATCTAGGTTGCAAAATACAATGGAAAAAAGATGTTATTGATTTCCCAAAGCATCATCATGCCAGGATATGGTGACCACATCACTCCACAGGCATTGCTTTTCAACTAAAAGTGGCCTGAATCATCAAACAATTTATCTAATTTTGTTCTAATAAAATCTTCAAGCACATCACCTTCTCTACCCAAGCCCAACACCAAGGCCCTTTGGGAATTCCATATTTATATGTATTTTTTCACTCTTTCTACCTTCCTCACAATTTAGTGATAACTTTAAGGTTTTGGAAGCCCTAACTACTACCTTCTTTTAAAAAGAAAATAGTCAATTTAGTCTCATGTTAAGAAAGTATGCATCTAATTGGAAAAACTAAAATCTCAGATCCATACTGGCAGCAAAACTTGATGTGTTCATGAGTCAGCTAGAGCAGCAGGCAGCAAGTGTCCATACAGGGCATTGAGAGTTGTTAGACCAAGCTGATGGCTTGGTTCAGCTACTTAGGAAGAGTAGAGCCACACCGAAGTCTAGCAGCTAAGAACAGAGGATTAGTCTAGGCATAGAAAGCAATACTTAGACAGTTCTCAGTGGTGGAAGAAAATCTAGAACTTATGACAGTGACGCACCTATAGCCCTTATACTGGTTTGAAGGAATGTTTTTCTCTGTAAATAAACCCTAGAGCCTGCCACAATATTTATTTTAAAAGGCTCAGAAAAAAAAGTCTCAGTGGTGCAAGAGTGCAGTGGATATAGGCACAGTCTACATAATCAAACTTCTTAGATTCAAATCCCCTATCTGCTCCTCAGTAGGTGCATGAACTGAACTTCTTCAGCCCCAGTTCCCTCATCTGTAAATAAAATGACAGAATCTATTACACAAACTATTGGAAGATTAAATGTGACTTTGAATATCAAGTGCATAGTTCATGAGAACAATATACAGTTGAGGAGAGTAGAGGAAGATGAGGAGAATAGGACTCTCCAGGAACCATCCCTCTGTAGAAACATCAATTTGAACAACTATTGATTCATGAAAATAATTTCACATGTGCTAAGGAAACCAAGTGAGAGATCATAATACCTGGTCATAGCACAAGAATAAGACAAGATATAATAAAGAGGATAGGAAGAAAAGGTTTACATAACACACATCACCTCTCCCCTAACTCCAGGTAGCACAACACACAGAGAGATACCATCCACTTGGGAGAAAAAGAGGGAAGTAAATATAGGATTCTGCCTTGGTCCTTAATGTTCAGCCTACCATGGTAAAACCCAGCACTAGGAAGACCCACTATAACCAGCTCCAGGACCTGCCTCAGTATCAGGCAGGTACCTGGAACATGTACTCGGTCTTCAGTGTGCCCTACTGCTGCCCAACTACAGCAACCTTGCACTCCAAACAACCATGGGTGAAAGGCATGCCTCAATAGCTCCTAGCTTCAGATATGCATTGATGTTCCATTAGTCTCAGCAGTCATGGGATTCCAACCCATCACAGGGCCAATGGTGGGCTTAGGGTACCTGCTAGTTCCACTCTCAAGTCAGGGTCCATGTCAGATGGTCTGGGCAGGCTGTCTGGACAGGCTTACTGTTGAAGGGCGCTCCAAACAAAGCCAATCTGGGAAGATTGGAATAAGTACCTACTTCACTAAAAGCACAGACATCAATAAATGACTGCAAGTAGCAAGAACAATCAGGGAAACATGATGTCACCAAGCCAACAAAACAAAGTACCAGTGACTGACTTGAAAGAAACAGAGATGTATAACATCCCTGACAAAGAATTCAAAATAACTGTTTTAAGAAAGATTAGCAAGCTTCGAGAAAATAAAGAGAAACAATTCAAAGAAATTCAGAAAACAGTAATTGAAGAAGAAAAAATTAAGAAAACTATTAGGAAATTATCACTCCTAAAAGAAAGTTTATACCCATTAATGGCCAACCTGTATTCTCTGCTCCCCAACCTTAGACAAATGTTAATTTACTTCCCACCTCCACAGATTTGGCTTTTCTGAATATTCCATATATAAACAGAATTATATAATTTATGATCATATATGTCTGGATTCTTTCACTTAGTGTAATGTTTTTAAGATTCATGCATATTGTAGGATGTATTCATACTTCATTTCTTTCAGTTGTTGAATCTTCCATTACAGGTACATAACACATAGAAATCATCCATTCTTCAGTTAACAAATACTTGGATTGACAAAGAATTCAAGATAAATTGTGTAAAGAGGCTTAGCAAACTTCAAGAAAATGCAGAGAAACAATTCAAAGAAATTAGGAAAACAGTGACTGACCAGAGTAGAAAAAAATAAAAAGGAATGAAAAAGAATGAAGAAAACTTACAGAATTTATAGACTACATAAAAAGAGCAAATATTTGAGTTAGCAGAGTTAAAGAGGGGGAAGAAAATGATAAAAAAAAAAAAGTAGAAAGCTTATTTTAAGAAATAATAGTAAAAGGGCTGGAGGTGTACCCCAGTAATAGAGTACTTGCCTAGCCATGACAAGGGCCTAGATTCCATCCCTAGCACCACAAGAAAATAAATAAATCTCAAGAAAGATATATCTAAGTGTAAGAAATCAAATGTCTCTAATCAGAGTTGATGCAAATAAAACTACCCCAAGCCATATTATAATCAAACTGTCAAAAATAAAAGATAAAGAGAGGATACTAAAAACAGCAAGAGAAAAGAAACCAGTAATATATAAGAGCCTCCCAATATACCTAACAGCAGACCTCTCAGCAGAAACTGTATAGACCAGGAAAGTAGAATTATTTATTCAAAGTAGAAGGAAAAATACTGCTAAGAATACTGTACCCACCAAAATTGTCCGTCAAAACTAAAGAATAGGAAAATTCTCCCAGACAAATAAAAGGGGGAATTAATCACTACCAGACCCATCTTACACAAAATGATAGAGAGTTCTTCAAACTGGAAGAAAGAAACACTATGGAGTAACACAAAAACATCTGAAAGTAAAATTAGTAAAACAGAGTACATAATCAAATACATTTATATATGGAATATTCAGAAAAGTCAAATCTGTGGCACTAGGAAGTAGGTTAATGTTTGTCTAAGGTTGGGGAGCAGAGACTAGTAGCTGACCATTAATAAGTACAGTCTTTCTTTTGGGAGTGATAATTTCTTAATTGTTTTCTTAATTTCTTTTCTTTTCCTCTGATCACTTACTGTTTTCCTAATCACTTATATCTTTAGCATGAAAGTTAAAAGACAAAACAATTTTTTAAATACCAGCTACAATAATTTGTTAAGAGATATACAGTATAAAAAGGTGTAAATTGTGACATCAAAAATTCAAAATGGGGGCGAGCCCATTTTGGAGTAAGAGCCTAGAGATTTTTTGATTGTATGTGATTGAAGTTGGTATCAGATTAAAAGAATCTGAATGACTACAAATTGTTTTTCATAAGCTGCATGGTAACCACAAAATAAAAATCTATAGTAGCTACAGGTAAAAATACAAACCAAGGAATCAAAACACCAGTAGAGAAAACTGCTTAACCATAAAGGAAGACAATAAGAACAAATGATATACATGATAACTAGAAAATAATTCACAAAATGGCAATAATAGCTGATTTCACATATGGGAAGTATCTTCAATTTCCAGATAGGCCAAATGTAATAAAAAGAATCATTAAAACTGGAAGAAGAAATTAAGGAGGGAACCAGAGAGAATGAAGCATAAAACAGATTCAGTTTGATGTTGTTGTCTTCAAAGATGGGGGAAGGAGCCCATGAGGCAAAACATATGGGCAGCCTTTGGAATCTGGAGAGAGCAAGTAAACATTCTCCCTTAGAGCCTCCAGAAGAGAAATAATCCTGCCAACACGTTGTTTTTAGCACAGTGAGATCCATTTCAGACTTCAAATATTCAGAACCATAAGATAATAGACTTGTATTGGTTAAGTCATTAGGTTTGTAGTAATTTGTTATGCAGCAATAGAAAACTAATGTATAGACTTAAATATAGGAGATAAAAATGTAAAATTCTTAGAAGAAAACAAGAATAATTCTTTGTGACTAGACAATGTTTTTTTAACATGTCAAAAGCTCAACCTATAAAGAAAAATAGATAAATTTGAGTGCACCAAAATTAAAAGTTTTAATGCTGCGAAAATACTACCAAGGCAGTGAAAAGACAATGCAGATAACAGGGGAAAATATTGGTATATCTATAGTTTAAAAAATAGATAATAACAAGTTTAGGCAAATATGTGGAGAAGTTAGAAACCTCATCCAATGCTAGTAGGTTTAAAAAATGGTGCAGCTCCTTGGAAAATAGGCAGTTTCTCAATATGGTTAAATATATGTATAACCCAGTATTTCCACTCTAGGTATATATCCAAGAGAAATGAAAACATATGTCCACACAAAAACATATATGAATATTCATAGCAGAGTTTCCAAAATAGCCAAAATGCAAATATCCAATTGTTTGTTAACTAAAAAAAAAATCAATAAATTATACATGTATATCCATATAATGAAACATTATTCAGCAACAAAAAGGAATGAAGTATTGATACGTGCTACAATGTGGATGAACCTTAAAAACATTAAACTAAGTGAAAGAATCCAGACACAAATGACCATGTATTATGCGATTCCATTTATATAAGACATATACCACTGTGGCATCCGATCCCTTCAGATCTCAGAAGCTAAGCAGGGTGGGGCCTGGTTAGTACTTGGATGGGAGACCGCCTAGCAACACCAGGTGCTGTAGGCTTGGGAGAAGGACCCAACAACCCACTCCCCAAAAACAATCATCCATTGAAACCCTATCAATAGCAGAGAAGCACTGACAATAGTGTTTTGTCTGTTGTATATAGGGTCGCTAAGAGCCCAACACTGACTCAACAGCACCTAACAATAACTAACATTCAGATTAGGCAAATCTGTAGAGGCAGAAGATAAATTAATGATTGCCAAAGGCTGGGGAGGGAGGCTAAGTGGAGAATGAGTGACTGCTCATGATTACAGGCTTACTTTGGGAGAAGGGTGATAAAAATTGATCATGGTGGTAATTGTACAGCTCTGTGAATATCCTAAAGATCATTGAATTTTGCACTTTAAATGTGTGAATTGCATAGTATTGTGGTCTGAGTGGATCCTCCAAAATTCATGTGCTGAAACTTAATTGCAAATGCAACAGGATTAAGAGATAGGGCCTTTAGGAGGTAATTAAGTCATGAGGGCTCTGTCCTCATGAATAGGAGTAGTGATCTTATAAAAGGGCTGCAGGGTGCTAGCTAGTCCCATTTCCACTTGCATCTTTCTGCCATATGAGGACACAGCAATGGTCCCCTTCAGGGGACACAACAAGGTTCCATCCTGAAAGCAGAGACCAGAGCCTTCACCAGACACTGAACTTGCTGGTGCCTTCATCTTGGACTATCCCACCTGCAGGCCTGTGAGAAATAAATATCTATTATTTATAGATTACTCAGTGTCAGGTATTTCATTATAGTAGCACAGACTAAGGTACATATATATGAATTATATCTCAATAAAGACGTTTAAAGGTGATTAACAATTAAACTTGTACTCAAAAAGAAAAGTCTCTCCCCACTCATTTTCTTCTAAGTTATCTCAGTCTGTGCCCAAATGGACATCAGATGCTTGGTTTTTTCTTCAGCAGCTACAACCTAAGGGATCTCCCTAAATGTAGCTCATTTTGCTCTCCCCAAGCTAGTTTACTCCAAACCTAACCCTCTTATATTTAATTTTTTCCAAAGTTCCCAGTAATGGCCAGATTCAGTTTGTTACTCAGTTTGGCAAAGAAGATAATTCATGCACCAACTTACCCACTACTCAGCTTAAAATGTAAAGATTCATTTGCCAGCATCATGTTGCCTGACAACCATTCTATGCTGCTGCCTACAGTCTGGACCCATGTTGCCATCATCATGAGCTAGAATAGAGAATTAGTGTTATCTAGAGGAAGAGTAGATGAGTAGAATAAGGGTGGAGTCAGAGAGAAATTATCCTCCAGGATATCAGTTAATCAAGTGTGTTGTCTGGAGTCCAGCAGGTACAATCAGAAAACTCCACTGGGAGACATTACTGACAAAGGTTTGTAACATTAAGATTCCCCTACCCTGGGCATGGAAAGATCTGTTCTGCAGTAGGTAGTCTGCTCCCTAAGAGAGCCATCCTAACAAGTCCAGTAGAAATATACAATGGTGATGCCTCCATTCATGAGGCTCCTTCTTTTCCATATGTCCATTTTATTTATTTAAACTCTCCAGCATTATTTCTATTTTCCTTTTAACCTTGATCTTGCAAATTGATTGTTATACTCTGCCTACAAACATAATCTATGTTCTCTTGAGAGCTATACACACAGCCTCTCCAAGCAAGCATGCCCCACAAGCCTGTGTTTTTCTCTATTTTCTGTTTCTATATTTCTGCAAATAGAATGGAAGGCAACCTTGATCTTCAGGGACTCATAGAAACAAGGCATGTCTTTTATAATGTGCTTACCTCCAAAGACCTGGAATTATTCAACTGTGTATTTCATTCCTCCTACTTTGAAGAATCTTGAAGCGTTTCAAAGTATTCTTTCATATGACAAATATTTATTGCACTTCCAGGCAATGTGTGTATTTCTGTGGATCCAGTGGTGAGCAAGATTGTCCTTGTCCTTGAGAAGCTATTGAGGGAAAGAAGTAGTAAGCTATTACTGAAAAGTAAAAGTAATCTTTTAAATAGGCCCTTTAGTACTTAACAAATATTTTATTTTCCCAGTAACCAGAAAAGTTATTACTCATATCTCTATTTTACAGATCAGAGAAATGAAGTTCATATGGGTGAGTAACTTGTCCGGGGTCATCTACATAATATAATGAAGCTGAGATTCAAACCCGAGCCACTAGGGTCTAGATTTTGTTACTGGCATTTTCAAGGAATTATCTGTTTGTGACATGAAGGAATTGGTGAAAAACAAGGCTCCAGGAATTGATGGGATACCAATAGAGATGTTTCAACAAACAGGCAGTAGTGGAGGTGCTAACTTATTTATGCCATGAGATTTGGAAAACAGCTACCTGGCCAACTGACTGGAAGGATCCATGTTTCTGCCTATTCCCAAGAAAAGGGATCTAATCAAATGTGGAAACAACTGAACAATATCATTAATATCAAACCCAAGCAAAATTTTGCTAAATATTCAAAAGCAACTACAGCAATATATAGACAGAGAACTGCTGGAAAATCAAGCCAGATTCAGAAGACAGTGTAAAACCAGGGATATCATTGCTGATGTCAGGTGGATATTGGCCAAAATCAGAGAATACCAAAAAGATGTCTATCTAGGTTTTGTCAGCTATGCAAAGGCATTTGACCATGTGGATCATAACAAATTTTGGATGACATTGCTAAGAATGGGAATACAGAGCACTTAATTGTACTCATGAGGAATCTGTAAATGGACCAGGAGGCAGTTGTTCAAACAGAACAAGGAAATGCTTGTTTAAAGTCAAGAAAGATGTATATCAGAGCTATATACTTTCACTATACCTTTTCAATCTCTATGCTGAGTAAATAATCTGAGAAACTGGACCTGGACTTTATGAAGAAGAACATGGCTGTTGGGATCCACTCCAGTCCGGCAAAAGACCACGGAGCTTCACTACAACAGCAGTTCACTTGGGGACCCTCACCGGTGGGCAAGAGCCAGTCGGTGGTGCCAAGAAGGACCTTGAGAACCTTCAACGACAAACAGGAACTTTATTAAGCTACTCCTTTGCAGGAGATCCTAAAGCTTTCTAGCCGACAGCACAGGTTACTGCTGCTACGATGGAATAACAGCTCTGTATCAAAGTGACAAACAGCTCTGATGTCCTCACTGGCTGCACTGACAGTCCGGTGATGTTGCCTCTTGCCGGTCGTCTTCTCCTCTCACCTCCTCCCTGGAGCAGGGGGATTGAGAGCTCTTCTTGGCTTGCTCAAGGTCTTCTTTCTTGATTCTCAGAGTCTTGCCCCTGGACAATTTGATTGAAGATCTGGATGATCAAAGCGGCAAAGTCAGGTGTAGGATGTAACAATCAGAGTCAAGGTGGCTGGGAAGAAATAATGAATAGACCCCTGAGGCAAATGGTGGACTACTTACATACACTCTAGGTGGGGGTGTGGACCAGGGTGCAACCAATCAGGGAGCATCTCGTGCCAGGAGGAGCAGCTGTACGTGTGAGGGCTTGGAAAAGTGCACTTATGATTGGGGGGTTAGGTGCAGGCTGGACCAATCACTGAGCTTTCCTTAATAACCAATTGGATAGCTCTAAGAGGCCAATCAGGCTGAAAAAGGCCACACCAGAGCTGGGCTGTTTGGTTAAGGGTTAAGGATAACCAGATGTGGCAGAAGCAGGGCAGAATCTGGGGAGGGGGCAGACCTCAGCCCGGAACCAAGTGTGCCTTGGCCCCAACACCCTCCCAGTCCACCTCGGGGGTGTTCAGATAATTCCCTACATATGGCATCAGGATTGGAGGAAGACTCATCAACAACCTGCGTTATGCAGATAATACAACTCTGCTTGTTGAAAGTGAAGAGGATTTGAAACATTTGCTGATGAAGATCAAAGAATACAGCTTTCAGTATGGATTGCATCTCAACATCAACAAAACAAAAATCCTTACAACTGGGTCAGTAAGCAACTTCATGACAAATGGAGAAAATATTGAGGTTGTCCAAGATTTTGCTTTATCTGGATCTACAATCAATACTCATGAAGCAGCAGTCAAGAAATCAAAAGACACATTGCATTGGGAAAAGCTGTTGCAAAAGACCTCTTTCAAGTGTTGAAAAGTAAAGACGTCCGTCACATTGAAGACAAAGGTGCACCTGAGTCCTGCCATGGTATTTTCAGTTGCATTATATGCTTGTGAAATCTGGACATTGAATAAGGGAGACAGGAGAATTGATGCTTTTCAATTATGATGCTGGAGACAAATATTAAATATAATATGGACTGCCAAAAGAACCAACACATCTGTCCTAAAAGAAGTACAACCAGAGTTCTCCTTGGAAGCAAGGGTGGCTAGACTGCATCTTACACATTTTGGACATGTAGTTAGGAGGGATCAATCCCTGGAGAAGGCCATCATGTTTGGGGAGAGTGACAAGTCAATGAAAAAAAGGAAAACCTTTAACTAGATGGATTGACATAGTATCTGCAACAATGGGCTTAAACATAAATAAGATCATGTGACTGACACAGAATTGGGAAGTGTTCCTTTTATTGTCCATAGAGACCCTATGAGTCAGGCCCAACTTGACAGTACCTAACAACAACAACATCTCTTTGTGACACTATGAACACAAATATTCTATGTATTATGCACTTTTTTCCAGTACCGAGGGACTGAACCCATGGCCTTAAGCAACCTAGGCAAGCGCTTTACCACTGAGCTACACCCCCAGCTCTCCCTCTTTTGTTTTTTGTTGTTGTTGTTGTTGTTGTTGTTGTTTTTTGAGATGAAGTCTTGCTAAGTTGTGCAGGCTGCCTCTGTCCTCAAACTCATGATCCTCCTGCCTCGGCTTCCCAAGTCATTGATATTACAGGCTCAAGGGCAGGTTTTTTAATGATCCCATGTGGGCACATGACTGTCACATTTCCTCGTAGGTTGAAGTCTTAGGTGAGATCAAGGCTCTTACACTAAAACAGAGTATGATAAGTGGAATTTGGGATTTGATTTTGATGAGGACAGGGATGCATTTTGGGGCCAAAGTAGGCATATCTGGAACTGAACCCTACCAGGCAGGCATATTTCAATAGGACCATTGGAAATGGCAGAAAGTTTTGAGGACTGTCTCTGGTTCATGGGATCCAGTGCTAGTTTTCATTTCTGGAACTACAACAGGCTCCCTCAAACTAGACTAGACGTCTTAGCTTGGTGTTAGGTGTTTGACCCTGATGACTTTATTCCTTGTCCTGATTTTCAGCTTGTTTTCAGCAATCTTTTTTCTGGTCTGTTACTATAGATAACATAGAGGTTTCTGCAAGATAAAAATGCATAGCTGGGTGCGTTGGCATGCACCTGTAATCCCAGTGACTCAGGAGGCAGAGGCAGGGGGATCACAATTTCTAGGCCAGAGGCAGCCTGCACAACTTAATGAGACCCTGTCTCAAAGTAAAAAAGAAGAAGAAGAAAGAAGAAGAAGAA
>VMDO01001511.1:134378-192544 GCA_007922755.1 Pedetes capensis | reverse complement strand
CACTTAGCCTCAAGTTCCTGCCCATCTTAACCTGAACCATCCCATTTGGGAATGTAGTCTGTACCTCTTCGTTCCTTGTGAAGAGACTGTGAATGAGCAAAGAGTCACTCAGATGCATTAGTGAAGCTCCTGTTACATCTCACAATGTCTGCAAGAGAAACATTGTGGAACAAATCCTATCAAATCCATTCACAATCACAGACATCCTAGAAAATGTTGTAGAATGTTCCTTCATTTCTCGGAATAACCATTATTGAGTATTTATGGTGTTCTGGTACTTTCATATATATGAACTTGGTCCTCCTTAAGTCAAAAGTATCAGATCAAATGGGAGAAAACCTGCTTTCTTAGATAGCAACTGTAGTGATTGAGGCAGAGCATCAGGGGCCTTACTAGACAGCCTTGTGTTAGAGAACCATCATTTTCTCAAGTACTACATTTTAAGAAAGCCTCTGCCTCTGCTGAGAGTACATGTCAGTAAAGGTGACCCCATCTCCCAGCTGAAAGAACACACAGGCTAAATGGCAGGCACATTTGTAACCCAGTGACGCTGATTTTCAAAGAAAAATCTTTGGCTGCGTCATTTAATCCTATTATGCCTACTCCCACCTCCTCTAACACTGTGAAGGAAGAGTTCAAAGGAATTCAAGGCAAAACACACACTCACCCACGATTTATTTATGAAATAAGATCTGTCTTCACAGAGCCTGCATTGGAGAGGGAATTATTTTTCCCTTTTCCTGAAGGACATCATTAACATAGTGATAATTAATGAAAGGCAGCAGCTGGAGTTGGGTAAATTATTAATGGTTTCAATCATCCAGAAAGCAGACACACCTGTGTGGAGTTGCCCTTAGTGACAGTATGGGAAGTGCTCTGGGGAAATAGAGACAGTGGACAGAGAAGCAGGGCCGTGTGTGTGTGTGTGTGTGTGTGTGTGTGTGTGTGTGTGTGTGTGTGTGTGTGTGTGTAGAACTCTGCCTTCTGGAGTCTGCACACACAGGTCCAGCTGTTCTTATCTAAATGGGCTGGGTTTTCATGCAGAAGTGCTGAGGGAATAAACTTGGGAACAGATTCCTCCTGCAGATAGAGGACACAATCAGACTCTCCCTACTGAACATCCATGTGGGAATTAGGACTAGTTTCAGGGACTTGCTGGAAGGTTGCAGGCAGGGGTTGGTCTCATACAGTAGTACAGAGACTGGAGGCCAAAGGGTAAAGTTGAGAACTCCATTAGGACATCAGTGCTGAAGGGTAGCTGGGACATGTATCCAAAATGGGTTTTCAGGCCCGAAGCGTTGGAAACAAATATCAGGGGTTGAGAGACCTGGACCAAAGGAATGGCAGGCAACCTAGGAAAATGAGAGTGAATAGTGTTGATTGGGAACAGGTAAAAGAAGCAATGATCTGGACAAATTCCCAGGGAAGAAGGATTCAGTATGGCAGTACGAATCTTTCTCCCTCCTTACACCTTCCTTTATGCATTCCACCTAAGATCACAAGCTCCTTCAGGGTGGAAGTCCTATTTCCTTCTCTGCTATATCCTTGGAGCCTGCCTCAGTGCCCAAAATTGTGTGTTGAATAGTGAATAAAGGATGGATAGATAGGTGGATATAGCTGTCTTACCATCCTGGATATTGGTCAAAGGAGAGGAATAATAAGGATATTTCAATAAAACCATACCAATTGTTACTTAAAGTAACAAAAAATTTGCTGAAGAATTCATTGGAGATCAGGAAGAGAAGTTTCCAATATACCTATACCACATAGCAAATAATCAAATAAATGCTCATTAGACATTTATGTTTTCCCCACAATTCCTTCTACAGATGTCTCCTCTTTCATTCCCACCCCAACACAGAACACTGACTCACTCTCTCCATCCATCCCGCCTCCTCATCATCATCATCATCACTCTCCTCCTCCTCCTGCTGCTCCTTCTTCTTCTTCTCTCTCTCTCTCTTCTCTCTTCCTTTCCATGCTTACTAAGTGCAAATTTTTTTAAAAAAGCAAAACAAAAATTCTAATATAAACTTCTGTTTTTATAATCATGATGTAATTTAAAGAACAAGAGGTCCCATTCCCAAGGGCTCTTAGCTCCCTTTCTCCCTTTGGGGCCCCGTGCTGGTGCCAGGGTCTCCCTATGGGCCCTGATGCCTCAGTTTCTCTGCAGTCCCACTCTACTTCAAGTCTGAGTAAACGAGTGCTCTGTGCCTCAGAAGTATTTGCATTGTGCAACAGAAATATGAGAAAAGGGAGTTGGGGCAAATGACTTTGGGGACTAATTCAGCAAACAGAAGATTAGGTACTAAATAAAACCAAGTCTAGGAATTGTGAACAACCTCTAGATTTTCCCCAGGATTCCGGAAGAAGATCAAGATGAAAAGATGGAGAAAAGATTATAGTTCACATAAACTATATTTATATTTGGAATAGCTTATAATAAAATGAATCCCAGACCTATGGAGTCTGTGTAGAATATCTATGATAAAACAAATGTCAGGGGAAAAATTGATCCCCAACGCTGAAGAAAAAAGAAAGAAAAACAACTGAGCACAGCAGAGAAAAAATAATCAAAGAAATGTGAGAAATATATTACCATAAATCATAGAAAGTCTTGAATCTTTCTATTGAAAGTAAGCAATAAAATTCAGGCAAGATTATAGAGACATATCTATACCAATACCATGAATTTCTGAAGTTTAAATATAGAGAAAAACTATCTGTTCAGAGATGCTTAGAGACAAGATACTCACAAAATAAAACAAACAAACAAACAATTACAGTGAAAGATTTCCCTTACTCTCACGCCAGAAAACAATGGCCCAATAGTGTCTTCTTTGTTGTTGTTGTTGTTGTTGTTGTTGTTGTTGTTAGGTGCCATCAAGTCAGTGTATGGAGCAACCTTATGTACAACAGATGAAACACTATTGTTATGCTTCTCTGCTATTCATAGGGTTTTCAATGGTTGATTGTTTTTTGGGAGTAGGTTGCCGGGTCCTTCTCCCAAGCCTACAGCCCCTGGTGTTCACAGGCAGCCTCCCATCCAAGTACTAACCAGGCCCGACCCTGCTTAGCTTCCGAGATCTGACAGGATCGGAGGCCACAGTGGTATGGCTGCAAGCTCAAGAGTGTCTAGAGTTATAGAAAATTATTTCTGTACCTATATCCAAAAAATATATTCCTTGTAAATGCAAAATTAATACAATTTCAAATATGCGAGGACTCAAAAATATAATACCCAAGCACCAGTCTCAATAAAAGTCACTCAAAGAAAGATACCAATAAATTGGAATAAAGAATTCAAGAATCAAGATGATGTTCTAGGACAGTGGTCCCCAACACTTATGGCACCAGGGGCTGGTTTCAGGGAAACAAGTTTTCCAGGCATGGGGATGAGAGGTAAGGAGTAGGGGTGTATGGCTTTGGCATGACTCAAGTGATTGGGAGCTGTTGTAAAGCTTCCCTCACTCACCCCAGGTACTTGTTGGTGGCTCCAGGTTGAAGACCCTGGTATAGAAGAATCAATGGTGCTCAATAAACCAATAAAACTTAGAATTAAGTCAATAAAATTGTTGCTGTGTGGTTCAGAAGAACGATGCAAGGATTAACAAATTAATCCTAAAGTGAAAATATGGGAAAATTTAAGTACCGTATTAAAAATCTGGATCTGAGATTATAATACCAGATTATTTTCAGAGGGATTAGGAAGTAAAGGGAAGGTACAACTTTAAGATTCCTACTGCAAGACTGGAGGTGGTACAGCACTTGCTCAGTATCCTCCATGCTCTGGGTTCAATCTCCAGCACACACACACACACACACACACACACAAACACACACACACACACACACACACACACACACACACACACATCCTCCTGTATGTCCAAATAGAGATCCCATTAGGAGGCTGAGGCAGGAGGATTGCAAGACCCTATCTCAAAATTTTAAAATTAAATTAAAAAGGAGTTGGGGGTGCAGCTAATTGGTGAAGCACTTGCCAAGCAGGCATAAGGCCTGGCTTCAACCATCAGTACAAAATAAGCAAGCAAGTAACCAACAAAGAGAAAGAAAGAAAGAGAGAAAGAAAGAAAGAAAGAAAGAAAGAAAGAGAGAGAGAGAGAGAGGGAGGGAGAAAGGGAGGGAGAGAGAGAAAGAGAAAGAAGGAAGGAAGGAAAGTAGGAAGAAAGGAAGGATGGATGGAAGGAAGGAAAGGAAGGATGGAAGGAAGGAAGGGAAAGAAATGAAAGAAAAAAGAAGAGAAGAGAAGAGAAGGAAGGAAGGAGAGGAAGAAAGAAAAAGAAAAGAGAGAAAGATAGTAGTTTTGTTTTCTATTTTCTGGTTTTTGTTTTTCTTTTTGTTTTTGTGTTACTTAGGGGTTGAACCCAGGGCCTCACACATACTTTGCAAGTCTTCTATCAATGGGGTGCACCCCCATCCCATTTTTTTTTTAAATTTTTTATCTTGAGACAGTGCCTAGCTAAATTATATAGCCTGCCTCTGGTCTTGAACCTGTGATCTTCCTGCCTCCACCTCCCAGGTCACTGGGATTATAGGTGTGAGCCACCGCGCTCTGGCCACCTAGTAATTTTGGTACCCAGTTCCTTCCCTTTCCTTGCTTATATTTCCTGCTGTCTAATCACCTTATAATAAATTCTCCCTTTAGATTTAACCTCACTAGAATTAGTACATATTTTTTGCCACCCAATGAGATCTCCTACATGACTGAAGTTAAAAAGGAAGCCAAAATTTAAAATAGAATAACAAGAGATCAAAAGATTAATATAATATGGTCAAGAAGAGTTGACCTCAAACATTTCTACCCCCAAACATTTCTCAAGGTATTTATTCTTCAAAATTAAGACAACTGTCTTTCTAAGAGGAATTCTATTGGACAAAATGTCATACAACTTATTAAATATAGATTAATTACTCAACCGAATTTCCACTTGTTCACCATAAAGAATGAATAAGCTGTTTCATCTTTGAGGCATTTGTTCCTTGTTTATAAAATGAGGTTATATTAAATGGCCCCAAAGTTTCCTTTCAATTCTGAAGTTCTCAATCCCAAAACTAAGACAATTTATAAAACAAGAAGAAATCTATACAGTGGGAACCACGTTGTTAGGTGCCGTCAACTAGGATCTGATTCGTAACAACTCTATGTACAACAAAACGAAACACTTCCTGACCTTGTGCCATGGCAGGCACTATGTTAGTTCTTCTCTGCTATTCATAGGACTTTCAATAGTTGATTGTTTTGGGAGTGGGTTGCCAGGTCCTTCTCTCAAGCCTACAGGACCTGGTGTTCCAGGCGGTTTCCCATCTAAGTACTATCCAGGCCCAACCCCACTTAGCTTTTGAGATATGATAGGATCAGATGTCACAGTGGTGTGGCTGCAGGCAAGTGGGAACCATAGCAAACTTAATAAAACCCACAAAACCCAACTACTGCAGAACCTTCATGTAGTAACTATAAATGAGGAAACACTACAGAATGTAAGAAGGGCCTGGACACCCTACATCTCAGTTGAGACACAGGAGTTTATTCTGTCGCAAGTGTGTCTTTAAGACTTCAGTGCCCTAAAAAGCATTTTGTACTATAAAATTTTCCAAGCTAGAAACACTCTCTAGTTATATCTTTACAGAAGATAGGAAGTCTGCATGAGTGTGCCTCTTTTGAGGGGGCCCTAGTTATCAATAATTGGGCCCTAATTATCAATAAAAATTGGGAAATAAAAATACTGAAGGAAGTAAGTTATATTGTGTGTAGCATATATAACTTACATACATATACATACATGTATATATGTATACTGTATATAATTCACATGCATTTATAATTTATTATACATAGGTAATCATTTATATAAGTAGTATATATTTAAATATAGCATACTATATAATAATATTATCTATATACAATTAAGAACAATTCTCTTCAAATTCCAAATGCTTACAGCTATTCACAAGATCATAAGCATTCTAAAAATCCAAACTTATAAAATCAAGGAGGTTTTAGGTTTAATTTTTTCTTTAAATCCTGCAGTCCATGTAAAGTCAAAACCAATTTAGGCTGGGGCTTATTGGATTTATTTTCCAGATTCTCAAACACAGAATATTATCAGACAAAGGAGGGGATGATGCCTAGCAGAACTGACCAAAGATCTTATTTAAACTACATCATTCTAGTCAAGCATGGGGCACATACCTATAATCCCAGCACTCCAGAGGCTGAGGCAAGAGGATCATGAGTTGAAGGACAGAGGCATCCTGTGCAACTAAGACAGACCCTGTCTCAAAAAGTAAAAAAGGAGCTGGGAGTACAACTTAGTGGTAAATCACTCATCTAGTGTGTGCAAGTCCCTGGATTCACCCCTACGATATAAGAAAAGAAGAAGAAAAGAAGAAGGGAAGAAAGAAAAAGAAAGGAAGGAAGGAAGGAAGGAAGGAAGGAAGGAAGGAAAGGAAAGGAAAGAAAGAAAGAGAAAGAAAAGAAAGAAAGAAGGAAGAAAGAAAGAAAAGAAAGGAAGAAAGAACAGAAAGGAAAGAAAGAAAGAAAGAAAGAAAGAAAGAAAGAAAGAAAGAAAGAAAGAAGATAGAAAAAAAGAAATTAAATTTCAAAAAGAACTTATTGCTAAGTATGTGAGTGGCACATGTGTATCTGAATTAGCTATCCAGTGTGGTGTTGGAACCAATAAATACATTTACATTATTTCTTATGGGAAAAAAGTGCTCAGCACGTGAACTGATGGGTACTCAACCAGTCTTCCAGAATGTATTGTGGTCGATTGTCGAGGTATCACTTATAATTACTTTCATACATCATGTCTAGGCTGCTGTGAAAACCACCACTCTAGGTACATCATTCTTATGCCTTGTAACATTCCCCAGACCTTTAGATGCAGCTTCTTGTGAGCCCTCAGAGCCCAGATCTTTAAACCAATCTCAGATGATCTCTGAGCCTCACATGTCGATGACTATTTTTCTCATTAAAACTTTTTTTCTTTTTTTTAGGTATGGGGTCTGGGATGCTGATCCCAGGGCCTCACGCACACACAATTTGCAAGAGCTTGCAGCCCATTTTTTTTGTTGTTGTTATGTTTAGACAGAGTCTTGCTAAATTATGCAGGCTGCTTCTGGCCTCAAACTCACCATCCTCCTGTCTCTGTCTCCTGAATTGCTGGGGTTATAGGTGTGCGCCAAAGCCTCTGACTTCTCTTTAAAACTTCCTTAATCTTTAATATTTCACCACAAGAACCCTGAATCATTAAACATGCTGAAGTATTCTATTTGAAGAGAAGCTCTAATATTGATAAAAGGGGAAGGCAAAGTTACTTCTAACAACCCATTTAAGATTAAATATCACTATAATTAGTATAGAACATCATTTGCCCCCTACCTTAAAATTTGGGCCCCCAGGCAAAATTTTTGGAAAAAATCTTTTCATACCCATCCCACAGAGAGCTAATTTCTATTAAAGACAGTTCCTTCTGGGAAATCAATAGGCTGTTGATTACCTAGGGTATGTGGAGGGAAAAGATAGAGGGAGTCAAAGAGATTAAAACAAATAATGATTTAGGATTGTGTAATTTAAGCAAATTCCATAATCTTCCTTTGCTTTTGTTTCCTACTCTGGAAGATGGTAATATCTGGTTTTCAAGATCAGGACAATTAGGCATGCTAACAGTAACAATAAGAACACTGTAAACAGTAATTGTGTATAAGAATGTTTTCTATCACACATTCCATCTCCCCATGGATCAGTACAGGAGAGGTCTTTATTTTTTAATTCTACTATTATGTAGGTGCCTCTTGAGTTTGAATTGAAAAGCTCTCAGCAACCGCTCCTCTAAGGATGCCATTTCTAATACATTACTCAGTCTGGTTTACATCTTTGGAAATATGACCTTAGGTGAAGACCCAGAAACATTTTTAAGGTGACTAAGTTTAACATTTGCTGGGATTTAGCTCAGTTGGTAGAGCGCTGCGCTGCAGTCTCTGAGGTCCTGAGTTCAATTCCCAGCACCGCAAAAAATGGGAGAAGGGCCTGGCAATCCACTCCCAAGGCAATCCTGAAACAGTCAGCCATTGAAAACCCTATGAGGGTCGCTATGAGTCGGATACCGACCCGATGGCACCTAACAACAACAACAACTTTAACATTTAATATTTTTTTAATTTCTTGAGTTGATTATGTCCCCACCAACTTTTGTTTCTGTCAAAACTGTTACTTAAATTACTTTTCTTTCTTAAACAGAGAATTTTTCCAAGGTTGTATATCTACTAGTGGAAATGAATGGGTCTCACCCCCTTAAAGCATCTGATATAGCAATTTCCCTTTCTTTGGATAAACAACATCCAGAGTCCACTTTTTAAAAAACAATGCATATTTTCTAATAAAGGAGTTGTCATAACAAAAGATATGATTTTTCAAATTGGTTTCTTTGTTTTTGTGGTACTTAGGGGTTGAACCCAGGGCCTCGAAAATACTTTGCAAGTGCTCTACCACTGGGCTGTACCCTCAGCCTACTTTTTTTCATTTTGGGTCAGGATCTCACTAAATTATGCAGGCTGCCTCTGGCCTCAAACTTGCAACCCTCCTGCCTCACTTCCCAGGTGGATGAGATTACAGGTAGGTGCCCCCATGCCGAGCTTCAAAATGTAAATGTTTTCAGTGTAGCTAGAGTCTAAAATAATTCTTTTCTCCCTTATTAGTAAATGATAATGGAGTACAGAGTAATAAACCACTGGCTTTTTCCATTGTGCATCCTTTACATCACTTCTGGCAACACTTTCATCAGCCCACAAAGTTTATGGAGCCTTATGGCTAATATGTAGTAAAACTCAAATGCTTATTTGGGTTATGTTCCCCTATTTTTCCAATATGCTCATGAAGTTGTGCTGTTTACACTGAGATCAACCTCTCCCCCTTCGTCCTTCCACATTGACCCCTCCTCCCCATCCCATCTTCTCCAATCTTCGCTTCCCTCTGCTAGTTCCCTCCCTCTTTCTTTCTACTCCTTATATTCCTTCTACGCTAAATTTAATTGTGCATTTTTTATATACCAATTTATGTATAGGATTTTTTCCTTCCCTTAAGTATGATTTCAACTCCCACATATGAGTGAGAACAGTCTAAAATAATTTATCTGGTATTGACCGATTCTTCTGAAGTTATCTGAAAAAGCCACACACATCTATGTCAAAGATCCTGCAGACTAACCTCTGCTGAGTAGAACATTGTGATTGTGGAGAAATGTCTACAGCCAAGTTTATCTTAGCCTATCTTAAGCATTTAGGAAATCAACCACTTACTTTTTTCTAATTGAATAATCTTTGTTAAATGACTACTGTATTACCTAGGTCCATGCTCTCAATGTATTGTCCATTGACCAGCAGCAGAAGCATCACTTATGATATCCACTTACTTTTAACCTTTTTAATAGGACCTAAGATTCTCATAACTATGAGGGAACCTCTCAGAATGTGTTATTAAGCTTAGTGAACCACTAGCCTGCTCCAACACTAAGCCTAAGAATGCTGTGACATCTGAAACCTGCAGAAAAGATTTCTCAGCTTTGAATGCATTGATTTATGACTTCCTTTGTTCAGAGGCTATAAAAGTTCACATAACCTCTTTTACTTCATAGTATGTTATTCAAGGTAACTTGAATCCATGTTCCTGGGCCATGGCCACTCATACTTACCTCAGAATAAACCATTTCTTGTTTTCTTTAAAGCTGAGTTGTTATTTTACATTGATAGGGCTTACTGTTAAAATTAAGGAGTCTAGCTAAAGGTTTAAATAAACAAAATTGTATTGCCTCAAGTCCAACCATCTCCATCCTCTCTCTCTTTCTCTCTTCCTCTCTCTCTCTCTCTCTCTCTCTCTCTCTCTCTCTCTCTCACACACACACACACACACACACACACACACACACACACACTACACTACACCACTGCAATCAAAGAAAGAGGATGCTAAAGCTAACATGTCAAACTCCTAATTAATGATCAAAACTCCTTGGAGCTAAGGTGCTATTTTCCCAAAAGACTGCTATTTTTAAAATATTCCTGTTTGAAAACAACAGCATGATTAATCTCAGCATTCCTGCTTAAATGACTTATGTAGAAACAGCAGTGCACTATGAGCTATTATTAAAAACACTTTATTATGTATAATTTGTACATGCTTCAATCTGTGTTGTTTATGGTGATTTGTTTTCCAGGTTGTGCTGTCACCTACCAAGATTAACTAGATCTAGTTTTCATTCTGCCATGCCACATACCAAAATACCATTTTCAAAGCAAAGTTCCTCTTCTTTACATAAAGCTACAGAAGAATTCATCAGACAAATAAAATGAGAAAAGAATACTTTGGGCACATATCAACCCCATCCAAGGCATCATCCTTCACGCAGTCACATCAAATGCATTCTTTTATTTTGAAACAGCAGGAAAAGAACCCCTCCACCCTCAGAGGGGAATGCAAACTTTATAATTGTTGCTAAAGCCAAACACCAGGGACGAAGGCGTGGTCCTCTGGGGGAGAGCATGGGGAAGGGGGACATCTGGAGGAGGACGGAGGCCTCTTCATAAGCACTTCAAGAGGAAGGAATTGCAGGAGGTTGCTCGGGGACAGTCGCACAGCTTTCCAATCCTCGCTCCTTTTCGCACGGCGCACGGTTCTCCAGCATCACACTGCAGACGACAAACCAAGTGGTCACTGGGGCCCCAGCAGGCAAGTAGAGTGTGTTTCAAAAGCCAAGTCTCCCGGTCAACACCACTTCTGCCTCTCCACCACTTCTGCCTCTCCGGCGGAATGACTAAACCCCACCATTCTTGTCAGAGGTCTAAGGATAGTCAGACCTGCGATGCAGGGCCCCTGGTGCTTACCATTTCGGAGAGAGGACGTTTCCGGAGAGAAATTTAAATGGTTGGTCCTCTCCTACTCTTTTCACCTTTGGGGGTGGGGAGAATCATATCTTCTGGCTCCTTTTCTTGCTTATATGAAGGAAAATCAACCAGACCTTTTATTCTAAGAAATAACAACTATACCTACCCTTTCCCTCACTTGTTTCCTACTTTTCCACTTTCTCACCCCAAGAAGGAAGAGAGAAGCGTGCATGCCTATGTCTGTATGGTGTATTTCCCCCAGAGCTCTCCAAGGAAGATGACCAGCCCTGAATTTTTGCCCCCCCCCAATTAGATTTAAAAGAAAAAAATTTTTGTTGTTGTTGTGTTCAGAAAGAGAGAAAGAAATTAGAAGAGTCAGAGCTGAGTAGATTCAAGGGCTTTTTAGAGAATGCATCCCGAGGTGAGAGAAAAAGTTTATTTCCGGAAAGTCCTTCTTCCCAGCCACGTCCTGGAACGGGCTGTGGGCATAGGTGTTCAACCCTCCGGAAACAGTCGGTCCACCTCTGCCCTTAGAGGCAGAGGAACGAGGGCCGGCGTAAAGCAGAGAGGACCTCACTGCAGAATGCAAACCCACCTCCTAGGGCAAAGGTCGTACCAAAGATCCAAGGTAGTTGTATTTTTACACGGGAAGGGGGTGACCCCAAAGCCTTACCATGGGAACTTGCCCGTACTTCTTCTCCTCGTAGGTCGGGATACGTTTACTCTTGAGCTTCTCCAGGACTTCCTGCAGCGCCTTGAGCTGCAACACACCGCCCACCCGAAGCCCGAAGTTGCCGCCCAGGTGCGCACTGTCAGCCCCAGTTCTACGCAGCCCAGGACGCACAAGGAACCCGCAGTCGGACTCCGCGGGCAAAGGGGGCTAAAGCTTAGCGAGCAGAGCCGGGGTACTGAGTGCCGGTCGCCGCTCGTGGGACTCGCCCGACAGACCGCCCGGAGCCCGTGGGCTCGAGACAACCTTCAGAGGGCGCACGGCGCCCGCGCTCTGAGACCCTGGGGATGGGGTTGGGATGGGAGGAGGAGGTACGCGGCAGCCCAAGGGGGTCCGGAAGGCGGCGCATACTGACCAGCAACTTCTGGTAGGGGTTCCGCCTGGACGAGATGCCCAGGTTTTGGGGCTGGAGCTCGTCGTCCTCCTGGGCACCGGCGCCCAGCAGAGGCAGCAGCAGCAGGGCGGCGCCCAGGAGAGGCAGCAGCCGGAGGCGAGGACTTTCCATGGTGCTGAAAATCTTCGCTGCTGGGTACCCCCGCGCTCCCGCCTTTTATAGCGAGCCAGATCCCCGAAGCAGGAAAGCGGGAGGGGGTGGGAAAGGAAGGGGGCGTGGAGGAAGGCCCGGGTCAGCCGTCCGTAGGCAGTGCTCCGCCGCCCCTTGACGTCAATGCCCGCGGGCTCCAGGCGCAGGAGCTAGGCTCAGCGCGCTGCTGGGCCGGGGCACAGAGAACAGGACCCCGTGCCCCAAATGCTGTCAGCCCCGCGGCAAGGGAAGCTCCCGGAGGGGCCTGAGCTGAAGCTGAGGGGTGAGGAGTGAGGGATGGGGAGCGGAGGGCCTAGGAAATGGAAAATGCCTTCGGGGCAAGGCATAGGCAGCAGAGTTGATTCCAATCACCTAGCAGCGCTGGAGCCACAATCCCCCTCTCAGCCCTGCCTTGCCTCTCACTCCCACTGCAAGGGTGGCAGCAAGGAGAGGATGTGGCCTCAGGTGGGCAGGTTTGCTGAGCAACTTACTAGGCACTCTGTGGAGGAGGGGAGGCAAACATAGTGCATAAGAGACAGAGAAAACAACGCCCCACAGCCATGGGCTCTTTGATGGAAACTGTGGCAATAATGCAGAGAAAAGGAAGAAAGCAGAATAGACCTGGTTCAGAAGAGTTGGCAATGCAGAGAACCCAACTCTGGTTCCAGTCCAGACTCCACCATTGACAAGCTGTGTAACTTAGAAAAAATTAAGAACTTCCCTGAGACTTCACCTTCTCTTTTGTAAAACTGAGATGAAAAAGATATACCTCATCCTGGTGCAGTGTCACAGGCCTGTAATCTCAGCAGCATGGGAGAAGGAAGGAGGAAGAAGGCAAGTTTGAGGCCAGAGGCAGCCTGCATAACTTAGCAAGATCCTGTCTCAAAATTTAGAAAAGTAAAATGGACTGAAAATGCACCTCAGTGGCAGAGCACTGGCAAAAGCATGTGTGGGGCCCTGGGTTCAACATATATATATATATATATATATATATATATATATACACACACACACACACACATATATAACTTTGTGAGATATATATGTACATATATATACATATATATGTGTGTGTATATGTATATATGTGTGTGTGTGTGTGTGTGTGTGTGTGTGTGTGTGTATCTCACAAAGTTAGCAAGAGGATGAAATGAGAGATTAGGTGTGTAAAACTCCTGGCCTTTAGCACAATAAATACTAAGCTCCCGACCCCTACCCTTTAAACATCACAGCTGCCCCAGTACTGTGTGCATATCTCAGCTTTTCCTTAGGACAAATATATCAGATCCCCTCCTACTGGCCACTTCTGGTACTCAAGAAGCCTGTCCAGAAAAGACCTAAAAGGAGATAGATACATAGATAGATGTTGTTGTTGTTGTTAGGTGCCGTCGAGTCGGTATCCGACTCATAGCAACCCTCTGTTCAACAGGGGAAACACTATTGTCAGTGCTTCTCTGCTGTTCATAGGGTTTTCAATGGCAGATTGATATTTGGGAGGGGGTTGCCAGGTCCTTCTCCCAAGCCTACAACTTCTGGTGTTCCCAGGCGGTCTCCCATCCAGGTACTAACCAGGCCCGACCCTGCTTAGCTTCCAAGATCTGACGGGATCAGATGCCACAGGGCTACCGCTGTAGGCTCACATAGATAGATCGATCCCTCATTATGGAAATATCTCAAGAGATCAGAAGTTAATGATGAGCCAAGTCCTCACTGATTTATAAAGACACTCAGTTTTGTTGTTTTGTTTTGTTATAGGTACCTACAACCTGAATGCAAACAAAAGTTCCTGTAAAAGTGATGATATCCCACTTAGTTGAGGCATAATCTATACTGTCCTACCTCCTTGCCCACCTGGCTTCTTTAACCACATCCTCTTTCCCTGGACTGTTCCTGAACTGATTAACTCTCCCCATCCCCATCACCACATCCCAGACCTGGTCACCTGCCCAACCTGCTTAATTGTTATCATTGTTAGGTGCTGTCGAGTCGATGTCCAACTCATAGCAACCCTAGGGACAATAGGCCAAACACTATTGTCAGTGCTTCTTGGCTATTCATAGGGTTTTTAATGGCTGATTGTTTATTTAGGAGTGGGCTGCTGGGTCCTTCTCCCAAGCCTACAGCACCTAGTGTTCCCAAGTGGTCTCCCATCCAAGTACTAACTAGGCCTGACCAGTTTAGCTTCCCATATCTAATGGGATTGGATACCACAGTGGTACAGCTACAGGCAGCCTACTTAATATCTACCCCTTAAGCCCCACCCATCTTTTCTTGTCTTCCCCTAATTCATATCTCAGGCTTCTGTTTGGCTCACTTGGTAGAGTGCTCCTCCACACTCTCTGAGGACCCAGCACTGCAAAATAAAAAATCAGATGCAGCCTGGAGATGCTCACTTGCTTATGCCAAGAGATTTGGGAAACAACTACCTGGCCAACTGACTGGAAGAGATCCATATTTGTGCCTATTCCCAAGAAAGGGGACCAAACCAAATGTGGAAACTATCTAATGATATCAGTAACATCACACAGAAGTAAAATTTTGCTAAGATCATCCAAAAGCAACTGTAATAGTATATAGACAGAATGCTGGAAACTCAAGTTAGATTCAGAAGAGGAGGTGAACCAGTGACATGATTATTGATGTCAGATGGATATTAGCCAAAAGCACAGAATAACAAAAAGATGTCTATCTATGTTTTATCAACTACGCAAGGCATTTGACTGTGTGGATCATAACAAATTATAGATTACACTATGAAGAATGGGAATACCAGAGCACATAATTGCATTCCTGAGGAATCTGTACATGGACCAGGAGGAAGTCATTCAAACAGAACAAGGTAACACTGCTTGGTTTAAAGTTGATAAAACCTTTCACTGTACCTTTTCAATTTCTATGCTGAGCAAATAATTTGATAAGCTGAACTTTATGAAGAAGAACATGGCATCATGAGTCAAAGAAGACTTATTAACAACCTGCACTATGCAGATAACACAACTCTGCTTGCTGAAAGTGAAGAGGATTTGAAATATTTACTAATGAAGATCAAAGAATACAGCCTTCAGTATAGATTGTGCCTCAACATCAACATGACAAAAATTCTTACAACTGGGATGGTACACAACTTCATGATAAATGGAGAAAAGAGTTAGGTTGTTCAAGATTTTGCTTTATCTGGATCTACAATCAACACCCGCAGAGACACCAGTCAAAAACCAGGTGCAGTGGTGTATGCCTGTAATCCCAGCAGCTTGGGAGGCAGAGGCAGGAGGATTGCAAGGTCGAGACCAGAGGCAGTCTGTGTAACTTAGCGAGACCCTGTCCCAAAAAGTAAAAAAATGGCCTGGGGGTGCAGCTCAGTGGTCCAGCACTTGCAAAGCATGCAAGCGCAAGGCGGTGGGTTCAACCCCTAGTAGAAAAAAAAAAGAAAGAAAGAAAGAAAGAAAGAAAGAAAGAAAGAAAGAAAGAAAGAAAGAAAGGAAACACCAATCAAGAAATCAAAAGATACATTGCATTGGGAAAAGTTGTTGCAAAAGACCTCTTTAAAGTGTTGAAAAGTGAAAATGTCACATTGAAGACAAAGGTGCACCTGACTCATGTCCTGGTATTTTCAGTTGCATCATATGCTTGTGAAAACTGAACGTTGAATAAGGCACAAAGGAAACAAATTGATTTTTTTGGATTATGGTGCTGGAGACAAATATTGAATATAGCATGGACTGCTAAAAGAACCAATGGATCTGTTCTAGAAGAAGTGCAACCAGAGTTCTCCTTGGAAGCAAGAATGGCTAGACTGCGTCTTACAATTTTGGACATGTATTCAGGAGGGATCAATCCCTGGAGAAGGACATTATATTTGGAAGAATGGCAGGTCAACAACAACAAAAAAAAAAAAAACAAGGGAAAACCCTCAACTAGATGGATTGACACTGTCTGCAAAAATGGGTTTAAATATAAATAAAATCATTTGCCTGGCACAGAATCGGGGAGTTTTTGTTCCGTTGTACATAGGATCACTATGAGTTGGACCTGACTCAACAGCACCTGACAACAATAAGTTGATTGATACTTTTGATTGAGTGGTTATGGACATTTAAATTTAAGTGACAAGAAACAGTGAACTATTTAGGAGGTGTAGGAAGATATTTCTAGGTAAGGCAAGTGCAAAATCATCAAAGTAGGGGTGACATTAGCCTAGTAGAGGACCAAAAAGGCCAGTGAGACTGGAGTGGAGAGGCGTGGAGTAGTATTGGTAGAATATGTGAGGGTTAGGGTACTAGTCATGTAATAATAAATCAGAGTGAGGAATTTAGATTCAGTACTTATTGACCCAGTTAAGGATTTTTGTTTTGTTTATATTGAGCCACAATTCATACTAAAGACTGTGTTCTTTGATCTTCATCAATAAATATTTCAAATCCTCTTCACTTTTAGCAAGCAGAGTTGTGTCATCTGCATAATATAGGCTGTTAATGAGTCTTCCTCCAATCATAATGCCTTGTTCTTCTTCATAAAATCCAGAATCTCGGATTATTTGCTCAGCATAGAAATTGAAGAGGTACAGTTAAAGGATACAGCCCTGACATACAACTTTCTCAACTTTATACCAAGCTTTATTTCTTTGTGCTATTCAAATAACCACCTCCTGGTCCATGTACAGATTCCTCATGAAGTACAATTAAGTGTTCTTGTCTGCCCATTCTTAGCAATGTTATCCATAATTTGTTATGAGCCACACAGTCAAATGCCTTTACATAACTGATAAAATATAGATAGATATCTTTTTGGTATTCTCTGCTTTTGGCTAATATCCATCTGGCGTCAGCAGTCATGACCCTCATTCTGTGCCCTCTCCTGGATCTGGCTTGATTTTCTGGAAGTGCCCTGTTTATATACTGCTACAGTCACTTTTGAATCACCTGTAGTAAAATTTTGCTTGCGTGTGATATTACTGATATCATTTGACAGTTTCTGCATTTGGTTGGATCCCCTTTCTTGGGAATAGGCATAAAAATGGATCTCTCCAGTCAATTAGCCAACTAGTTGTTTTCCAAATCTCTTGGCATAAACAATTTAGCACCTCCAGTGCTGCATCTGTTTGTTGAAACATCTCAACTGGTATTCCATCTATTCTTGGAGCCTTGTTTTTTGCCAATTCCTTCTAGGCAGTTTCCACTTGGTCCTTCAATACCATTGGTTCCTAACCATGTGCAACCTCTTGAAATGACTGGTCATCCACCAATTCTTTTTGTTATAATGACTCTGTATTCCTTCCATCTTCTTTTAATGTTTCCTGTGTGGTTTAATGTTTGCCCCATAGAATCCTTCACTATTGCCACTCGAGGCTTGAATTTTTTCTTCAATTCCTTAAGCTTGAGAAAAACAGTGTGTTCTTCCCTTTTGGTTTTCTACTGCCAACTCTTTGCACATGTCATATATTTGATTCTGTCTTCCTGAACTGCCTTTTGAAATCTTCAATTTAGTTCCTTAATTTCCTCATGCCTCCTTTTCTCTTTAGCTGCTTAACATTCAAGGGCAAGTTTCAGAGTCTCTTTTGACATGGAATTTGGTCTTTTCTTTTTTTCTGTCTTTTTAATAATCTTTTGCTTTCCTCATGAATGATATCTTTGATTTCATGTCACAACTCATCTGGTCTTCAATCATTAGTGTCTAAGGCATCAAACCTGTTTTTGAGGTGGTCTGTGAACTCAGGTGGGATATACTCCAGGTCATACCTTGGCTCTCGTACATGTTTTCTAATTTCTTTAATTTCAGTTTGAACCTGCATATGAGCAGTTGATGGTTTTGTACACAATCAGCACCTGGCCTTGTTCTGATATTTGATATTGCACTTTTTCCATCATCTCTTTCCAAAAATATAGTCAATTTGGTTCCTGTATGTTCCTTCTGGTGAATTCCATGTATACAGTTGCTGTTTATGTTGGTGGAAAAAATGTTTGCAATGAAAAGTTCATTGGCCTGACAAAATTCTACCATGCGATTTCCAGCCTCATTTCTGTCACCAAGGCCATATTTTCCAAATACTAAGCCTTGTTTCCAACTTTTGCATTCCAGTCACCAGTAATTATTAGTACATCCTGATTGCATGTTCAATCCATTTCAGATTGCAGGAGCTGGTAAAAATTTTCCCAATCTTAATTTGTCATCTTAGTGGTAAGTATATTTGAGTAATAATCATATTAGCTGGCCTTTCTTCTAGGTGTATGGACATTATTCTATTACTGGCAGCATTATACTTCAGAACAGATCTTCAGATGTCTTTTTTGAGGATGAATGCAACCCCATTTCTCTTTGTCATTACCAGCATAGTAGAACATATGA
Organism: Pedetes capensis; assembly: GCA_007922755.1. Lineage (NCBI taxonomy): Eukaryota > Metazoa > Chordata > Mammalia > Rodentia > Pedetidae > Pedetes > Pedetes capensis. The sequence goes on along the minus strand of VMDO01001511.1, from coordinate 174,047 downwards.
CTATCAGATTCAAAATGGCCCATGCCAGTCCATTTTTGCTCACTGATGCCTAGAATGTTCATGTGTATGTGCTCCATTTCCCTTTTGATGATTTCTAATTTTTCTAGCCTAGTCATGGTGGTGGATGCAAGTAATCAGTGAACTGCATAAGATGAGGCAGGAAGATCATGAGTTCGAGGACAACTTAGGCAACACTTTTTAGGGCTTAAATATAAATAAGATCCTGTGCCTGGCACAGAATCGGGGAGTGTTTTGTCCTGTTGTACATAGGGTTGCTATGAGTTGGAATTAACTTGATGGCACCTAACAACAACAATTTTCCTAGATTCATACTATATACATTCCAGTTCTAATTATTAATGGATGTTTACAGTTGTTCCTCCTCATTTTGAGTTGTGCCACATCAGCAAAGGAGAACCCTGGGGCTTTACTCCATTCCCATCATTAAGGTAGACTCTACTTCGAGGAGGTAACTCTTCCCCAGTCATCTTTTGAGTATCTTCCAACCTGGGGGGCTCATTTTCTGGCACTATATCTAACAATGTTTTTCTGGTATTCATAGCAGTTTCCGTGGCTAATTGTTTCAGGAGTGGGCTGCCAGGTCCTACTCCCTAGTCTATCTTCGTCTTATCCTCCCACAAGTTAATTGTTTAACAGATGATGTGGGTCACTGAGAAAGATAATATATAATATGCTTCTGGCTACTTCGTGATCAAGTATTTAATCCTTATTCAAATGTCGACTGGGAAACAATTTAAGAAGTAATGGCTCTTTTGATAAATAGTATGCATATTAGCAGGATCAAAATATTTTCCTTTGGGATAAATCCAACTGGAAATATATCAAACACCTCCTCCAGCTCTATCTTTCATATGTACCTTTGATTCTTCATGAAACTCCAGGGGCAGCACATTTTATTGTTTAAACTTTTCACAGACCTACTTGCACACATTGCAAAAAGTGTCTCCAATTATGCTAAAAGTAATCTATGCTTCAGAAGAAAAATAACTCCAAATAATATTTTATCCTATGCTTCCACAAAGATGTGGATATCCCTAATGCAAAACTGTCTCTCAAATTTTCTTCTCCAATGCAAATAATAGCTTTCCCTTTGTGCCAATCATATTGGAAAAATAACACAAGTTTCAAGTCCTTCTGATGCTAGGCTGGTGTTATGTTGATGTAAGGACACCACATTTAGTTGAGGGGATAGAGAAAGGACTCTTGGGCAATCCTGTGAAGCAAGCCAGGAGTATCCTGGTCATTTCCATATCACAATGCCTTTTTCATCTTGAACAGGACATTATACATCATCTTAAGAAAGCATGGTGTAGTAAAGCTTAGGCCATTTTCTTTCCATAGAAAATTGATGGGATTTATGGCTAGATAAGTAACAAAAAAATGACATGTTCCAAAGTCTTTACCTCATGCCATGTCAAGACAACATATATTCTTACTACTTTGTAATGATTCCATTAGGGGGAATAAGCCTGCTCTTGATACCCTAAAACTATAAGTAAAGACATTTAGTTGCTACTTTTCATCCCAGATATAGAAAAAGAAAGCAGGTCACCCAGGAAAAAAAAAAGAAGCAATGACCAGCATATGTCTACAGAGATGTACTGTGGTCTAACCTCTCTTAACTACTCCTCCCAAGACAGACTAGGCCTCTAGTTCTGCTCTTTGAAATAGTTCAAGTATAAAAATCTCATCAACAGATAGCTGAGAAACTAGTGTCCATAAGATTGACTAATGACATACTGCTGTCTGAGAAGAAAAATTTAAAGTTTGGGAAAACTTCTTGTTTGTTGTTGTTGTCCAACTCACAGCAACCCTCATAGGGTTTTCAATGGCTGGTTGTTTTGGGATTGCTTCAGGAGTGAGTTGCCATGTCCTTCCCCCATTTTTTTGAAGTGTTGAAGATCAAACCCGGGTCTTCAGAGAGTGCAGGGCAGCACATCACCAACTAAGCTAAATCCCAGCCCCTCACTCTTGGAGTTTTGAACCTTTCACTATAAAACAACAACAACAAAAAAATTAATTGATTTGTGACTTGGAAAAAGAAAAGAGACTATCTTGGTTTGGGTAAAAAAAAAAAGAATTTAAATTAAAAATTTAAAAAATAACTTAAACTGTAAGAGGCTGGTCAGTATTACTAAATGAGAACTCTAGAGCCCTAAGACATTAAATAATGAGAAGGCCATGGCAGAATGAGACACAAAAATTATGTTTTTCCCAAGCGCCTATATTTCTCTCTCCTTCAATTTTGAATAACTTCTTTCCATACATCCCAGATAACACTGCCCTTTTATTTTGTCATATTGTTCAAATATCAGACTAGTTTGTTTACACTAACCCCTCTCCATTCACCCCTCCAACCAAGTCTTGTTCAATAGCAAAAATTCCTCAGTTTCATTGACTTACAAATATTTAAGACCACTTCTCTTTACTAACGCTGCACTAACATCCAAGTCAAACATCACTTGGTTCTCTTTGGTACATGTTTGTAAGCTCTTAGGTGGTACCCTTTTCATTTCTACATTGTCTGACTGCCACCCTCCCTGCTTTCAGAAAAGAGATTCATTCCCTTTGATATTCATCTTATGCTTGTCAACTTTCAATCCATAGCTTTCCAAAGTAATTGCTACTTGCTGTGTTCTAACTAAGCATCTTTATCAACTACTTGAAAGAAAATAATCGGCAAGCAAAGGATGTCGGGAACCATAGGCCCGACATGAGTTAAAAAGCAATGCTTGCATAAATGTATATGTGCCATAGAAATTGGCTATGTGACTGATGTGACTGCAGCAGGAAGGCCTGCTACTTTAAAAATAAGGAAGCAGAGCACTAAAAAATGTGACCTACGCCAGAGGCCCTTTGACCAGGGACCATAGTCCACCTGGTCTTTTAGATCAAAAACCCTGCTCTCCCAGGCCTCCCATGAAGGCCTGCTACTTTAAGAATGGGATCCAAAATTCAACAAATCAGAATTAGACAAAAACTAGAATGTCATAATGCTTATACTGCTATTTGTGTCACTAAGTTACAATATAATGCAAGCTTATATACAACTGGAACAAAATTAGGAAATATCTCATGGGAATATGGAATAATTATAATGAAAGTCTGGACTTAATGTTGCTCCATAAACAGATACTAAATATGCAACAAGCCCCTTGGCTGGATGTCACCACCGAAAAGGTGGCAGCTGAGTTTTTTGATAAATTATCTCAGATGTTTCCTTCATGGGACTCTCTTTGGGGAACCATGTCTACATTGGGATGTATTATTGGCCTCATTATTCTATGTTGTATGTGCTTTCCTTGGATCTTTTGTTTGGTCACAAACAACTTAAATATGATTGCGGGAAGAATTCATGCCTTACAGCTTAAAACGCTCCCTGCGCCCAGACATGATGTGTAGTCTATGACGGGTAAGATCGGGACAATTCCTTTAGCAACCTAAGACAAGGACACTGATCACAATCAGTGCCCCCATGACGGGTAAGCATAGGAGTTAGCCCTGACAACCTAAGACAGGCAATATCATAAGGCACTTATAATAAATAAAAGGGGGAGCTGTCGGGAGCCATAGGCCCAACATGAGTTAAAAGGCAATGCCTGCATAAATGTATACGTGCCATAGAGACTGGCTATGTGACTGATGTGACTGCAGCAGGAAGGCCTGCTACTTTAAGAATAAGGAAGCAGAGCACTAAAAAATGCGACCTACGCCAGAGGCCCTTTGACCAGGGACCATAGTCCACCTGGTCTTTTAGATCAAAAACCCTGCTCTCCCAATTCCCTGATAGTATCTTGAGTATGGAATGCTGACTAAAGTTGATTGTTAACTTTATGACTGCTACAAAGTTCAATGTATTGCAGCTGCTTCTTTGTGTGCTACTTTAGTATTTCTCTGTATGGTATATAAGCATGAGTATAGAGAATAAAGTTTTGCTCAGGACCATCAGTCCTGGCCTCTTCATCCTCGTCTCTCCCCTTCACCCGGCTGGACAGCGGCAAATGTAGGCTTGGAGTTGTTGCTAAATTGAGAGGTGTGGGAGATGTAGTAATCTAGAATATGGGCTTTATTGGCAGCCTTTTAAAGAAGCAACATAGGAAATTAGACAAAGATTTCCATTAATTTTTTAAGCTTTTAATTAAAAGGATTTCCACTTCAAGACTCAATTTTTAAGGATCTGGGTGTCCCATAATATCATAGGACTGGTAAGTATTGTGAGGACTAATAAGATAATCCAAACCAGCATTTTTCCTTGAAGATCTTTGTCCACAAATATCTATAGTGCAACAACTCCATGAGGTGATGGTCCTAATAAAGAAACATCCAGAGACATCAAAGATTAATTCCCTCTAGTAAGTAAAACTTCATGAAAAAAAAATAGCATCCTTAAATGAAGTACTAGGTCATAAAGAGTTCATAAAATTTCATAAAATTCATAAAATTTCAGCAATAACAAACATCCCATTCTGGGAAGCTGAGAGCAAATGGAGAGCAAAGGGAAGTCACCAAGACAGGACATCTAGGGACCAATTAGCACCCTGGATTGCTACAGAGTAGGATACATAGAAATGTGAGAGATGGGGAAATGTAATGGAAAACAAGAATGGGAAGGAACAATGAGGAGGGTAGGAAGGAAAGAAGAAAGGAAGGAAGGAAGGAAGGAAGGAAGGAAAGAAGGCAGGTAGGCAGGCAGGAAAAGGAAGGGAAGGGAAGGGAAGAAGGAAGGAAGGAAAAGAGAAAGGAAGGAAGGAAGCAAGGAAGGAAGGAAGGAAGGAAGAAAAAAGACAAAAAGAAAGCACAGAGCAGGAAATTATTGTTGTTGTTGTTGTTGTTAGGTGCCCTCGAGTCGGTATCGGACTCATAGAGATCCTCATAGGGTTTTGAATGGCTGACTGTTTCGGGATTGCCTTGGGAGTGGATTGCCAGGTCCTTCTCCCATTTTTGTGGTGCTGGGAATTGAACTCAGGACCTCAGAGACTGCAGCACAGCACTCTACTGAGCTAAATCCCAGCCCAAGCAGCAAATAGATGGTTCCAAATTTGAGTCCAGTGAACAGGAGGTAGGATCATAGGTGAATCCAAAGAATTCCACTTTTCAAATATTATCACTAAAAGCAAGGCTTTTACCTAAAAAGTCTAACCTGAGAAAAGTGACTCCTGTTGGATATAAGAGGTGTCACTGGTCAAGGGAGAACTGCCCTAGGAGAAGGAAGACTGCCCCTGGATCCCTACAAAACATGGCCGCTGCAGTGCAGAAGTGGCATACCTAACCTGCACTTCCTAGGCCACAGCTGTCCCTATCTTCTCTAGCTTTTCTGGATCCAGACCCCTCCCCCCAAAGCTTATGAGAAGTTCAAGATTAGCAGTAAAGTAGCTGATCAAGATACCCTAAGAGAGTAACTATATGACTTCATTGAGGGCCATTTTTAATCCTTCAGTGATGTACCTTGCCTATAGGTTCAAGTTAACTTCGCAGCATGGCATCAAAGTTTCTCATAATATGGCCCTGGAGGTATTTCCGATCTCATTTACCTCCACACCCAATCAATCGCATTACAGATATTATTTTGTAGGTACACTATACTTATTTCTTACTTTTGCATTGATTTAGAGGAATAGACTAGGTTATTCTGCTGTAAAAATAACCCCAAGTCTCAATGACTTGGGAACAAACGCAGATGTATTTCTCACTTGTGTTACATGGACACGAAAAGTTGATGGGATGTTCCATTCATCATGGACACTCAGGGACCGAGACTGACAGAACTGCCACCATCTTAAAGTTGCTGGTTTTGTTCCAGAGAAGGGAAAAAAGACCCTTGGACTTGTAGGGAAAATTGGGAGGAAATTGATAAAAACTCCCAAACTGGGAAAATGGCGTTTGAATATCTGGTTTGTAAATTAGAAATCTACTTGGTTGCATGTTTGTACAAAACCCTTCCTGATTGGACAATTGGGCTGAAAGCTGATTGGCTCAGGCCATTCCATGGGCGAACTAAATAAAGAGCTGTGCTGTGGCAGCTCAACCTTTTTTGGTACGGCCTGTCTGGCATCCCTTTCTGCGCCTTCTCGCCTGTTCCTGCCCGGACCACAGAAGAGGACTCGCCTCTCCCGCTGCTCTCCCCCGAACCTTTGATGAGGAAATAATGCTCTCCCGTCGCAATCCTCGACAAGGAAAAGAACCTGCCCTCCGTCTGATCACCGAGGAAGCGGCAGCTGTCTCCTCCTGACCACCGAGACGACCAACACAGGTGTTTGTCCCTGGAAGGCAAAAACGCCTGAGGCTTTTCCTTTCTCCCGTCTCCTCCGGGGTCCCGAGGGCCGCGGGAGTCTGCGCCCCTCACCTGAGGGTCTCGAGTGAATTGTGTTTAGTATCTGTGTGTGTGGCGGTGCAGCCCGTCCGAACCCCCAGGCCGGACCGGGAGGCGCGCACCCCACATAGATTTGGCGCCCGAACGTGGGGCCCAACATAGTTGGTGCCCGAACAGGGACCCAACAGGACTGTCCTGAATGAGCAAGACCAGGCCCAAAAGTGATCCTTCACTTTCACTTCCAACTCACAAGCCAGAACTAGCCATATGTCTCCACCAAAGTAAAGGGGGCCAAGAAGTGCAGGTTACCATGAGCCTAAAACACAAATATTATGGGATAGCATTGTTAATTACCTCATGCCTCTGCCTTGGTCTGTGTGGTTCCCCGTGCTTCAAATGTCTTTGTCATATTTTGAACATTTAAAACACTTATTAATTGAGCAATGTATGGAAATGTCATAATGAAGCCATTAAGTTGTACACCAAAAAAATTACTAATAAAAATTATTGGGAAAAAAGTAAAACTTAAGTTCCTTTTAATAAAAGTTTTTTAAAGTAAAAATAAAAAATATCAAACCTCTGTGTCAAGACACATCCTCATCTACTGCTCTATCAGAGCACCAGGTCTACCTTGCCTTTGCTTCCAGAAATCTTTATATACATATTTATTAATGTATCTTATGCTTTATTATTATATGATGATATGTCCAGCTCACTTTCTGGACAAGGAAATCATTGAGGGTAGAGAATGTACATAACTTTTGTTTTCCCAGTACTTAGGATGGTACTTGATACACAAATGTGTAAGTTAGTTGCTTTGAGATGAAAGATAACCTATAGACACCAACTACACAGTAACTCACTGAAGTATACACTCAGTCACAGAATAGATTTACCAAAGGGCTTAGAAGCACAGCCAATTACTCTCTAGAAATGCCATTATTCACCTCAGATCAGGGAAAAAAATGTCAGAGAAAGGCTAAAATTGTTTAACCGCTAGGCAATTTCACAAGTAGAATTTCTGGACTAGATTATGGCCTCTCCTAATAGTTCCTCTGATAACTAAATGCATTTCAGTTGGAAGATTGAAAATTTTTCCCAAATGAAAAACTTGCCATATCACTAGGAAGAGGTAATATCTCCACAGTTATTTCACAAACTTCTACTGCGTTGCTTTTCCCTTGCGTTCTTTCTCTTTCTTTCTTGTTTTTCTTTTCTTTTCTTTTCTTTCTTGTCTTACTTATTTCTGTGCTGAAGATTGAACTCACAGAATCACGTGTGATAGGCAAATGGTCTACAACTAAGCCATACCTCCAACCCCTCCCACTTTTCATGGTGCAATACGGAAAGAAACCTGGGACAGGATGAATCCAGAATCTAGAAAGTTTAAGCCTGTCCTGATCACCATACTCTTACATGGCAGGCATAGAGAAATGATTCCTGTGCTGAGTGGGGGTTTGATTTCAGAGGCATCTGAGGTCAGTTTTAAAACCACAGTACTGGGACTCTCCTGTGCTTCCTTAAGAACTCGTCTAAATGAAGTCTATTCTTTTTGACATAAACTATAACCTCAAGAGAAACAGAATACCATCTGGCATGATCCAAAGATCACACAGGGCCTGGGGGCAAAAGTATATTTTATAGAAGAAGGATCATCAACCAGGCTTTCCTTTCTTTGTCTAGGCAATCTCTGGCCATGACATTTATCTGCTATGCATCAGCAGAAGTTTAATATGGTTCTGGTTTTAACAATGGCTTCATCATATTGTCTCAGTTTGCCAGTGAAGTCAGAATCCTGACTTCTGCTCTGCAAGCAAAATGTATTAGCTTTCATATCTCTGCACTTCCCAACAAGTTGCATGGCCAAAGCCAGTCTAGCAAGGCCTCTGACATGGATAAGCTATTGACCATTCCTTAAGCTCCTCTGACTTTGCAAAAAGCCCACAGGGGCTGTGCAAATTCCTCAGGAAGGAGAGATTAGAGTGGAATTTTGAGAAGACGGAAACCCAGAGAATGTGAGGCTTGCCTGAGATCATGTAACAAACCTTATTCTCCTCTTAATTGATTGCTGCAAAACAGTTTGAAAACCCAGTTTAACTTTATGAACAGGATTGCAAACAAGGAAGGTGCTTATATTTCTATATAGAAGAAGCTTAAAGAGCTTGTTGTTGTTGTTAGGTGCCGTCGAGTCGGTATCTGACTCATAGCGACCCTCTGTACAACAGGGGAAACACTATTGTTAGTGCTTCTCTGCTGTTCATAGAGTTTTCAATGGCAGATTGATTTTTGGGAGGGGGTTGCCAGGTCCTTCTCCCAAGCCTACAGCTTCTGGTGTTCCCAGGCGGTCTCCCATCCAGGTACTAACCAGGCCTGACCCTGCTTAGCTTCCGAGATCTGATGGGATCGGATGCCACAGGGCTATGGCTGCAGGCTTAAAGAGCTTAGGGAAGGCAATTCAACCAATCAGAAGAGGGATGCCAAGGGACAGATTTTCCAGCTGCATCTGCTATAAAGAATTCACTTTTTTCAGGGGGATTTTAGGGAGATGACAATGGATATTATGGGGATAGTAAAAATTCTCAATTTCTCTTACTGCTCCAAACTCTTTAATTTCCCACCATTCTCCAGGAACGATAGCTCTTTGATCATACTCTCCTCTCTTAGACAGGCTCTGGGGCCTCCACACTCATCCCTCTGAAATATGAGCTGTTCCTTTTCTTTTCAGTATATCATGGCAGTCAGTGGTTACCATTCTCTCTAACCTAGGGTGTGGGGATATGGCACATTGGGTTACCGCTTACAAATATTTAATGACCCTCCCTGGAGGAGGATTATACTTTGGAGGCCCTCTTGAACTCAAATGTGATTATGTGACTACTTTTAGACAACGAAATACAAGTGGACTTATGATGTAGCCTCTGGGAAGCTGCCAAAGCCAATATCTACTTTGCCCTCCCCTTTTTCCTCTTCTAGGATGATTTGCAATGTTTCAGGTAGAGACAGCTCTGTCAGCCTGGGTTCCAAAGGGTTATGGAGGGAAAATATTGAACACAGCTACAATCAATTTTTAATGCACATGTAGTATGAAAAAGGAATAAACGTTTGTGGATATAGCCACTGTGAGCTTTGGAGGCCATTTATTCCTGTAGAATAATTTAGCCTAATCTGACCAGTACAAGGAGACATCTGTATGTCCATCAACCCATCTCACAGATAGTATTTGTTAGGCAGGACCTGTTACAAAATGGCACCTTCCTGTAAGATGATGCCTTCTACCCATCATGCCCCAGCCCTTAAAAGCCCACCAAAACTGCCTGTCAAACCTAACCTAAAATCTGCCTGGGGGCTCGGTGACCAATGACTCCTTCCCTTCCCCTCTCCTGACCTATTAAAACCCTCCACACATCTCTTTCTACCTATCCCTTTGTGGCACAACAGGTACCCCTTCCTCTCCCACCTAGAGCCCATAAAACCTCTCCATTTCCTCCCCCAGCTGCTGTTCTCTCCTCTGATAGAGACAGCCCAGGCAGCTTCTGCTCAATAAAGGCCAGATAAAGTTTATGTGTTTTGTTCTCCTAGCTAACGTAATGGTGCAAAACCCAGGAGGGCTCTACCAGGAATAGTGATGATCCCCCATTCTGTGGGGTTGACCTCCCAGACCTTGCTGTCGGACTGTAAACTCAGCAGGGCCCTCCACCTTTGCCATTTCAGAGTACCACATCCACATCAGCCAATCCTCAGAGCTGAGTCACTTTATCCCCTTTACTTTGATCCTCCATCTAGTACGCTCTTGTCAAAATCCCAGTGCTGGGTCAGACGGATCTTTTTTCTCATACTCAAGGAGACTGAGTAGCTGGGCGTGGTGGCGCATGTCTTTAATGCCAGCGGCTTGGGAGGTGGAGCCAGGAGGATTGCAAGTTTGAGACTAGAGGAAGTCTACGTAACTTAGCAAGACCCTGTCTCAGGAAGTAAGGAAAAAAAATAAAAGGGCTGGGGGTGCAGCTCAGTGGTCCAGCACTTGCAAAGCATGCAGGCGTGAGGCCCCGGAATCAACCCCCAGTACCACAAAAAAAATAAATAAAAAAAAAAAGGAGACTGAGTCTTCGGGGGATACCTCCTTGTCTCGGCCTCCTACTCTTCTACACTGAGAGATACTAAGAGAAGTGAGGATGTTTCTCTTCCTTGTGCCTCTCCTAGGGACCCTCATTCTCCTCATCTCCCTCCGTAAACTACTATTGGAACCTCTCAATCCAAACCCTCCCATACTATGCCTCCTGGCAAATCTCCACACCCTTGGACTGTTTCCTGACATAAAACCCAAGAAAATAATTTTAAATGGAACATTCAACCCTAATATTCTCAGGGATCTTCAAAACTTTTGTCAACCAAATGGCAAATGGTAAAAGGTCCCCTACATTCAGGCCTTTTTCTACCTCCATTCCCACCCTTCTCTATGCCAGTCTTGCTCTGCCTCCTAAATCCTTTTAGCTCATTCCCCTTCTTCTCATTCTTCCTCAAAAAACTCTGATCTAACTTCCCACATGGATGAATTTGATCCCTCAGACTACTCTGCCCCTCTCAGACCTCCTCCATACAATCCCAACTATCCTCCCTCTTCCAATCCCAACACTCCACACTCTCCCTTTCTCACCTCTATGCCTTCCCTGCCTACCTCCAACTCCCCTACGTCTCTCAAAATTTTAATCCCCATCCCTCCCAGGCCACCTACTTCTCCTCATACACAATCAAGATACCCAACTTTACTGCCCCCTGCCCCTATCACCCAACTACAACTACCCTGTGGGTGGAATCCAAGGGCATCATCCATATTCTTCTTCCTTTCTCCTTTGCCTATCTATCCCAAATTGAAAGACTTCTCAGCCCCTACTCCTCTGAGCCAGACAACTACATAAAAGAATTTTGTTATGTCACTCTATCCTATGACATGACTTGGAGAGATATTTACACCATTCTCTCCACTATCCACTCCCCAGAGGATAGGCAGAGGGTTTAGAAAGCAGCACAGACAGCAGCAGACAACTTGCATGCAACAGATCCACTAAGTTAGTGGGTACCCAGGCAGTCCCAGGTACCCAGCCAGACTGGATGTATCAGGAAGGAGATCCTGGTTGAGCCCTTAGGGACCACAGACTAATCAGAAATACTTATTAAATGTGGCCTTCAAGGCACTTAATAATCAAGAAGAACAGGCAAAATAGGATTAATTAGACAGGGACAAACAAAAGGCCCAACAAAAGCTGGCCAATTACCACATGCTGGCAGCTGTCCTACAAGAGAAGCATCCCTCCAACTGTGGGAGTCCACTGGGCAAATGTTTCAAATGCAGACACCCAGGACACTGAGCATGAGAATGCCCTAACCCAAGGCCTCCTCATGGCCCCTGCCCAAACTGTAAACAGCTAGGACACTGGGAGATCAATTTTCCTCTTTGCCAGACAGTAGGAGGCCAAATCCTCCTCATCCTCAAATACCACAGTCAGAGCCCACTCTGACACAACTCTTAGGGTTGGCCACTGAGAAGGACTGACGGTGCCCAGGATCACCATCGGCCCCCATGAACATCACCAACAATGATCCCAGAGTAACTGTCAGCATCTCAAGTAAACCCATTTCATTAATACTCAATATGGGGGCCACATTTTCAGCTTTACCAACATACAGAGAACCCACAATCCCATCACAGGTTACTATTGTAGGAGTTAATGGAATTCCTATCAACCAAGAACCACATTCCCCTTAACATGCTCTCTCCTAGAAACAACATTCTCACATTAATCATACCAACCTGCCCTACCCCTATCTCAGGGAGAGACATCTTGTCAAAATTCAAGGCCTGCATATACTTCCATCCCATCTCCATCAACCCCACCAGTATGCTGCTGCTTCAGAGTGCTTCCAATCCCTCTCCTTCTTCCTTTAGCTCACCTCTCCCCGGGGCGGATCCCTTAGTCTGGGATACCTCCTCTCCTTCCATCACCTTCCACCATATTCCCATTAAAGTTACCCTAAAGGACCCCTCCCAATTTCCCAAGGTCCCACAATATACTATTGCCCTAAAACACCTCCAGGGCCTAAAACCTCTCATATCCAGGCTCCTTAGTAAAGGTCTCATCCACCCTACCCACTCTCCCTACAATACACCCGTTCTACCTGTCCTCAGACCAAATGGGCCCTAATGACTCATTCAGGACCTCCAAGCCACCAATGTTGTGGTTCTCCCTATATACCCAGTAGTCCCCAATCCTTATACTTTATGATCTCATATCACTTCTTCTTCCTCCTCCTTTTGTTTTTTGGGGGTGGGGGCTAAAATAAAAAATTTATTGCTATAGCAAGGTCAACCCAAGGAAACGAGTCCTCTCAGGACTGACCTCTTCCTCTTTATTTATTGTTTTTGATTTCAAAGATGCTTTCTTCACCATATTTCTTCATCCCACCTCCCAAGATCTTTTCACATTTACCTGGACAGACCCCAATACCTGTCACTCCCAAGAATACACCTAGACAGTCCTTCCACAGGGCTTTAGAGATAGCCCTCAGCAATTTAGTCAGGCATTGGCCTCCGACTTAGCTAACCTAAATCTCCAGCCTTCCTCTTTACTTCAATATGGAGATGATCTTTGTAGCCCTACCTTACAACTCTCTCAAATACATACCTCTTCTCTCTTAAACTTCTTAGTCCAACATGGATACCATGTCTCATGCAACTAAGCTCAGCTCTCCTTACCTTCTGTCATCTATCTGAGGGTAAAAATCCCGTACCACAAATGGGAGATAACCATAGATAGAAAACAACTCATTTGCAATCTCACTATACCTACCTCAAAAACAGAGGATCTCTCCCTTTCTGGGACTGGTGGGATACCTTCACCTATGGATTCCCAGCATCAGCCTTCTGGCCAAACCTCTCTATAAGGCAGCTAAGGAGAATCTTTGGTGCTGTTAGACCCCACTTGCCTCAATAAGAGTCCTTTTCTTCAACTCCAATCAGCCATACTATTGGCCCCTGCTCTATCTCTATCAGACCTACTAAAGCCATTCATCCTTTTTGTTACCAAGGGGTCAATATTAGCTTTGGGGGTTCTGGGACAAACCACTGAGAGATTCTTGGGGAATCCTAGTTTTCACAGCTACCCTGGATCTCCTGGCTTCTGCCCCTAATTGGACCCTTAGTCATGTTCTTATTAGCATTAGCCTTGGGCCTTGCACTGTTTTCAAATTTTCTATAGGAATGCATGTGCACCTTCACCAACCAGTTACTGAGCTCTTCATGGCAGGATACTGACCACTCCATGGAGGAAATGATCTTCCCCTGTAACAAGACATCCTGCTTTCACCCACCCCCTATCAGCCCCTAAAGCCCCCTCATCCATATATAATGCCTCTTTTCAGCTGGAAGAAGCTACAGAAGATGATGACCTCTGCCCAACCAACCTAAAATAAAATGACTGGAATGTTAGGCAGAAGCTGTTACAAAATGGCACCTTCCTGTAAGTTGGTGCCTTCTACCCATCATGCCACAGCCATTAAAAGGCCACCAAAATCGCCTGCCAAAACCTAACCTAAAATCTGCCCCAGGCCCAGCGCCTGATGACTACCTCTCTTTCCTTCTTCAAGCCTATTAAAACTCTCCACATGCCTTCTTTCTACCCATCCTATTGTGGCACAATGACTACCCCTTACCCCTCCCACCTAGAGCCCATAAAACCTTGTCATTTCCTCTCCCAGCTGCTGTTCTCTCCTCTGATAGAGACAGCCCCCACAGCTTCTATCAGCAGCTTCTGCTCAATAAAGGCCTGATGGACTTTGTGTGTTTCAGTCTCCTACCTGACAGTATTGTTACCTATTCTTCCATAATTAATCACCCCAAAACTTAGCAATTTAAACAGCACACATTTAGATCTCACGATTTCTGTGGATCAGGTATCCAGGCATGGCTTAGCTGAGTTCTTTTTTCAGAACCTCTCAAGAGGCCATAATCAAAATGTCAACCCAGGGTCTCTCACAAGATGGCCATCAGAAAGTATTAATGGGGGCTTCAGTCATCTCAAGGCTCAGCTGGGGTAAGATCCACTTCCATAATAACTTTGTTATCACAGGCTGCTGGACTGAGGCCTCGGTTACTTGACCAGAAGCCATCTGCTAGTCCATTCCAGGTGGCTTTCCCCACTGGCACAACCACATAGAAGAGATTGGAAAGGATTTGGAAAGGATACTAGCAAAACAGAAGTCATGGTCTTTTCTAACCTAGTCATAGAAGTATCATCCCATCTCCTTTTCTGTTCACTGGGTCCAGGCTACAGTCAAAGACAGGGCATTCACAATAGTGCAGATACCAGGAGGCAGGCATCATTGGGAACAATGTGAGAAATTGCCTACCACAATGACTCTGTCAAAAAAGAAAAATAGGCCAGGTGTGGTAGCACACACCTATAATCCCAGCACTCAGGAGGCTGAGGGAAGAGGATTGCTGAAAGTTCAAGGTCAGCTTGGGCTACATAGCAAATTCTAGGCCAGCCAGGGCTACAAAGTGAGAGCCTGCCTCAACAAACAAACAAAAAACAATAAAAAAAAGAAAAGTAAAATAAATCAGTGAGAATTATGTAAGAAACCAAGCTTCAAAAGTAAGGTCAGAAGAATTGTGGGATTTTATAACTGGAACTTTGGAACACAGAAAGATTTAAACAACTTGCTTACGGTATACCAAAATAAATCCAGAACTAAAATTAAGATCACTGCTATCCACTGTTGTTGTTAGGTGCCACCAAGTCCTGTCTGACTCATAGTGACCCTCATCGGGTTTTCAATGGCTGATTGTTTCAGGATTGCCTCAGGAGTGGATTGCCACATCCTTCTCCAACTTTTGTGGTGCCGGGATTCAAACCCTAGACCTCAGATACTGCAGAGCAACTCTCTACCAACTGAGCTAAATCCCAGCTATTTCCACTAGAGAGAAATTAAGTGAAAAATTAAATATCAATACAAGACAAATTGCATTCAATTGAAACAGAAGCTAGGACATGGATCACTAATTGAATTGTTAAATAAATCATCCAGACAATGAGCAAATTAAAGTGTAGAGAAGGTAAGCTCTTTAGGCTTGAGCAAACAAAAAGGTGAGGCTGCCACAGGTTTTCATATGGGGAATTCTTTGTTTCAACAGAGAAAGAAAAATGCTATCAGCAAGGGACTAGCCAAGATAAAGCTGCTTTCCCGTAGGCATCATGCAGGAATCCTGATCCCCCATTCAATCTAAATTCATCAGAAGACATTCTCCAAGACCACATGCCTCTGGCACAATGTGCCTCAAACGTGAGGCCAGATCATTTGAAAACTCAGTGTTTTTCTTATTTGCACTGCCCTTGCATTTTATTCTGTCAATCTTATCATTTTTCATACAAAAAGTGAAAAAGAGAAAGATAAAAAGAAAATAAATCTTGAATTAAAAAATTTTTTACATTATAAAAAATATTCCCTAATGATCAACATCCTCTTTACTTCTTGAAAAACCAAATTGTTTTCCACTGGAAGCTGATAAAATGTCAAGTTGAGTCTGTAAGTGCAAGTGTTGACTTTCCAAGTATAAAACAGGACTGTTGTTGGGTGTCTTTGAATCAGATCTGACTCATAGCAACCCTATGTACAACAGAATGAAACACTACCCAACACTGTGCCATGAACACAAAATTTCTTATGTTTGAGCCCATTGTTGCAGCCACTATGTTTCTTCTCATTTTGAGCAAAGCCACATCAGCAAAAGGAGGTCCCAGAGGCTTTACTCCATTCCTATCATAAAGGTTGATTCTTCTTTGAGAGGGCAAGTCTTTCCTGGTCATCTTTTGAATGTTTTCCAGCCTGGGGGAGGGGCTCATTTTCCAGCACTATATTTGACAGTGTTTCTCTGCCATTCATACGGTTTCAATGGCCAATGGTTTTGGGAGTGGGCTGCTGGGTCTTTCTCCCTAGTCTGTCTCAATCTGGAAGCTCAGCTGAAACCTTTCCACTATGGTGGTCCTGCTGGTATCTGGGGTACTGGTGGCATAGCTTTCAGCATCACAGCAACACACAGGCCCCCATAGCACAACAAGCTGACAGATACATGGGGGAAAAAACAGGACTGGGCACTTTACAATGAACACTTTGGGGGACAGAGGGGAAATGGGAGGAGGGTCATGAGAGGTTAAGGTGGAAGTTGATGTGAGCAATGCACAATGAAATGCATGTATGGAAATGTCAAAATGAAACACATTAAGTTGTACATTAAAAATTGCTAATAAAAAAGTTAAAAATAAAAATAAGAATAAAATAAAATAAAGAAGACCTTGAGCTTTGAACAGAGATCCACCTTGGTGCCATCAGAGATCTTCTTCCTGGGTAAACAGAAAGGGTCCTTCAAGGCCTTTGGCTGATGGAAGAGCAAAGACCTCACCCTGTTTGACACAAATATGACCACACAAGACTAAGAAGGAGCAACCCCTGGGGAGCCCCAGCTGTGAACCTCATGATGCTTTTTGTCCAGATGCAAATACCATTTTCTGCCATTTACACTCTCAGGCAGGGGGCCATGGTTGAAGGCATCACTGATAAACGTGGCCTTTGCCCACTGCCTACAGCGGGGGTTGGCATGGATGCTAAGTGTAGCTTTGCCTGCAGCAGCCATCAAATACCCACAGAGACCCATCTCTCCCAGTGCTTGCTAATGAAAAATTTCTCCTTGGGGAATAAAAGACTTCAAAGAGACCTGTCAAGTTTGTTTTATTTTTCACTACGTGTTTTATTTCTGAAGCTAGGGTGCACATATAGCAGCAAGGAGCTCCTCAATGTCGTTACCTGTTTCCTAGGAATCTTGACATTTGCTATAAGAGTCTTGACACTCCAAGATTTCAAAGGAAAACTTTCAAATCATTTCCCATTCCTTTCTCATCGACTTTCTTTCCCCACCTAGGATTCTGTAAACACACTTCTTAGCTCTGCAGGAGTAGACGTAAAGGCATAAAGGCCCAGCTACATGTGCGTCAGGAGCAGATGGAGACAGCTGACCAACGGGTGCTGGGAGATGAATAATATAGCAATTTTGCATCCAAGACGTATGGAGCCCACTGGTCTAACACAGAGATCTGAGATCAGAATGCCATTTAGGGGAAACCCTAAATGGCAGAGGGCCTGCAGCCATACCACTGTGGTGTCAGATCCCCTCTGATCTTGGAAGATAAGCAGGGTCAGGCCTGGTTAGTACTTGGATGGGAGACCACCTGGGAACACCAGGTGCTGTAGGCTTGGAAGAAGGACCTGGCAACCCACTCCCCCCAAAAAATCAGCCGTTGAAAACCCTATGAATAGCAGAAAAGCACTAACAATCCTGTTTCTCCTGCTGTACATAGAGTCAGTATGAATCAGACCCCAACTCAATGGTACCTATCAACAACAACAACAACAAAGCAGAGGTTCCTAGTTTGGCTGCAGGTTATAAGTATCTTGGGACCTTTTCAAAAAGTACTATTAACAGGCTCCACCCTCAGAAACACTGATTTACAAGTCCAGGTGGTGCCCAGGTAAGTGTAGCTGAAAAGCTCCCCAGGTGGAAGCTGAAAGTATTTGGTTCTTTCTTTCTTTCTTCTTTCTTTCTTTCTTTCCTTCTTTTTCAACAATATTTAGGGGTTAATTCCAGGTCCTCCCCCGTACTTTGCAAGTGTTCTACCACTGGGCTGCACCCCTAGACCACTTTTAATTTTTTTTTCTTATTAGATAGGGTCTCACTAAGTTACAAACACTGCCTCTGGCCTTGAACTCATAGTCCTCCTGCCTCTGCCTCCCGAGTCACTAGGATTACAGGCATGCACCACCACACCTAGCTATATTTGACTCTTGTATGATCAGAACAGCCCTTCCAGTGCCTCTCCATGTGTTGTACCCAAGCTAAGCTCCTCAGCAAAGCACAGATGTTTGGGGTCCACAGTAAAACTAAAACATGCTCGAGGAGCTGAAGATAAATGTGACATGTATTATTCTGGGGTTCTCCTCTCAGTACTCTCTGTGGTGCTGCCACCCATGGCCACTGGCCTCTGTGTGCCCTGTCACCTCTCCATGCTCCCCAGTCCTCTCCATTCTCCAGTCCTCTCTGCATACCCAGTGCTGACAGAGGGGCTTCTTAAGGCTTTTATACAATAGTGGCTGATTGTTAAGGCTATTGTCCCAGCACATTGCAGTTACATGAGATTGTTGTTGTCGTATTACATCTTAATAATAATGTGCCTATGCACCAGTCCATGTCCTGTTATCTCAGCCAGTTTACATTCCAATTCCAGTCACCCTGACCTGGCCTAACACCATGGGACACTAGTTGGGTGTTCGGGTCAGTTAGATTGGTTCTAGCCTCAGAGTTACAAATTCAAGTATTTACTGGGGCCAGAAAGTAAGGTAGGGCTGAAAAGAGCCAGACACAGGGCAACAGAGAGTGTCATATTTTCTGATTTTTCAAAAGAACACAGAAATTTGGGTTTTTATGTGAAACTTGTTAATGTTCAAATATTGATAACAAATTTAAAATGAAACTCTTTGAAGATGTGTAAGATAACAGTCTTGGTTCTCACCCACAGCATTTCCTACACTGGGTGCCCAGATGCCCCAAGAATCTCTTTCTCTCTGAGATAAATCAGCAAGATAGGGGAAAGAAAGGGCACACTTGCAAAGCCAAACTGCATGACCTGGCAAGCATTGGTCCCCATCAGTCCCTGGGAGACAAGGGAGGGGCCAGCTTTCATCTATATATGTCTTTAATTGATCTTCAACAAGACTCTGGTTGTAAGGAAGGCAGAGGAACGTCCCCATGACCAAAATGGGTGACCTTGATTCTAAGAAGCTTCACTAAGCCTTTTTAGAGATGTGCCACTAGGTCCAGGACTTTTGAGGAAATCTAACAAAAATGAGAAGAGGAATAGCTGAACCCACCAAAGATCATTGTTGAGACTTTTTGTTAAAAATCACCAGAGGGTGTGAAGAAAAAGACAGTGCTGAGGCCAGGCCCCTGCCTACTTAGTGAATGGCACTAGGCAAACCAAACCTTCTGGAGCCTCAGACTCTACATCCATAAAATGGGCTAAAAATACTTTCCTGTGGTATAGCAATGCTAGTTATAATGAGGACAGTGCCTGGCACATAGAGGGTACTCCAGAAAAAGCTAGGAGTTTCTTTCTTTGGTGATATAATTAAAGCCTCTCAGAATCCTTACTGTTTGAGGGTTCTTCCCATTGTCTAATATAATTCTAAACAGCTAACACATGCTTCTTACATATTGGTGACAAATGTAACAAATACTACCTTCAGTCAGACATTCTTCTTTCTTCCTTCTGTCATTTTACCAAAGCTATCATGATTTCTGCGCCCTCTGACCTCATCTACGTGTCCAAAGACCTCAAATATATCACGGTATTTCCACTTGCCACTCAGCACACCAGAATCTGAAAATGCAACAACTTCCCTCTCTTCATATGGCCACCTGACATAATTGCTATTTAGGAAGAGTATGTGTTCATCTTTTTGCCCTCTTCAGATTCAGAAATATCACCTAGGGGACCGAAATGTCTCCCAAGACACCTCTCCCAGACCTTTTATTCAAACCCCATCTTGCCTCCAGCTCTCACTACTAGAGATCACATTCTGCAAAGTAGCTATAGCCATGGCCAGCACCTTCATGACATCTATCTACATTCAGCTCAATTCCACAAAAATGAGTGACTTGCTTCTTCAACCACTCTACTAAGGCCCTGGAGAGGAAAAGCTAAACAGCATGCAGGCTTTGCTTGTGCTACCCACAGTATTAAGACAGTGGACCAAGTTTGCTTGAGGGGATGAAATCCCGTCAGTGATTAGACTGCTTTTTAATATTTCTCTGCTCCATATCTCTTTACCAAGCCCTTCCTGACTCAGATCTCTTGGTCTAGTAGTAGAGTGGGTACAACTGATTATTTTTAAACAAAGACTTTCATGCCCAAATGCATTCCCTGCAAAATCTAGGTATTCTGAAGAACAGTATATTTACACTCAGAACCTCAGGACCTGCACCCCTTTCCTTAAAAGGTTTATGTAGTTTTCCTAATTAGAAAACAATTACTGAGATCTCATACTTCAGGGATGCCGATGGAGAATTACAAACACTCTGCCTTTAAGCAATGACTAGGCTGCTGGGGCTTATGGGGAGCCATCAGTGACAGAACCATGTGAGATAAACTACAAGTCAGGGAAACCACACAATACTCCAAACTCTAGCCCCCTTCCCATCCCTTTCTCCAATACAGCAGCCATAAGGATCTTTTTTGAAACACATATTAAATCTTGTAGTTCCATCCTCAGAGTCCATCAGTACTTACCTTTGGCAGGGCCCCATGGCTCACACTGTAATCCCACACCCTGGGAGACTGAGGCAGGAGGATCGTGAGTTTGAGGCCACAGGCAGCCTGTGCAATTTAGTGAAACCCTGTCTCAAAATAAAAAATTAAACACAGGCCTGGGATCCAGTTCAGTGATAAAGCACTTGCTTAGCATGCTCAGCCTGTAGTCATAGCCCTGTGGCATCCAATCCCGTCAGATTTCAGAAGCTAAGCAGGGTCAGGCCTGGTTAGTACCTGGATGGGAGACCGCCTCGGAACACCAGAAGCTGTAGGCTTGGGAGAAGGACCTGGCAACCCTCTCCCAAAAATCAATCTGCCATTGAAAACCCTATGAACAGCAGAGAAGCACTGACAATAGTGTTTCCCCTGTTGTACCGAGGGTCGCTATGAGTCGGATGCTGACTCGACGGCACCTAACAACAACAACAGCATGCTCAAAGCCCTGGGTTCAAACACCAAGTACATTAAAGAAAAGGGAAAAAAAAAAAAACAGAAACAACACTAACCTTTGCTGTTGTTTGTTCTTGTTTGGACTATAAATTCCATGAGGGAAAGGATCTGTGGTCTGACCAGGCCAGTGCCAGGCACAAGCCTAGAGCATGTACGGAATGAATAGTTCCCAATGGGATGGACCAGTCAGCCTCTGGACAAGGGCACCCCAGCCATCTCTTCATCTGATATGCCAGGGGTGTGTAGCCAGCATCCCCTAGGCTGATCACAGCAGAGCAGGAGGCAGATGTCCCATAGACCTGTGGTTCATTCAGCAGTATGTCAGTATCCTTTGCAGCTATATTCCTGGCTTCCCTCCTGTCCCCATGAAAGCCCGCTGGATGGAAGTGAAGGCCTCTTCCTCCCATCCCCACCTCCCCATCCCACCTGCTACATGGACTGTCTCGCACACACTCCCTGGAGGAGCATATGAACCTAGCAGTCCACAGACAGGGACACACACCTGCCCAAGAGCATCTCCTAGGATGTAAGATCTTAAAAGATCTCCTGGTCTCTTATTCCCAAGTTGTTTCCCAGGGGAGTCAGTGTTGGACTTTACCCTGGGACTCCTACCTAAGCCCATAGCCAGTCAGCAACTGGGATGGCCTTGCAGCTACCGCTCAGGACACTGGGTGGGGCCAGAGCCACTGAAAGGGCCACTGAGTGACTGTGGACCACCAAATGACTTCATATATGGCCTAAGCACCAGATTTTCAGGGCAGCTCAATACGACCTTCATCCTAAGATCCAGGAAACGCCGATTTGATTCCTGCAGAATGAAATGGCTGAGACCTCTTTTGCTAGGGATCAGCCAGATTGAGCTGAATAGTGTTGCTAATGCCCACTGATTGCATCTCAAGGACCATTTCCCTGAACTAAGCCTGGGTCTTGCTGTCCAAGAGCTTATTCCTTTATAGCTGCATCCACTTGGGAAACTGCAGTTCTAAAATACATAGCATTAGAGAAATGTGGAAAAAAACTTTTATAATTGTATAGTGAAGAGGTGGGGAGCATAATGACATAATTAACTTTTAGAATACCATAGAGCTTCTTATTGAACATCACCCCTAAAGGAAAGATGTGTTAGCACTATTAGGGGATGCACTCAATAGATTTAGACATTAGAACCCTACCATAGGGCTGGGAGTGTAGCTCCATGGTAGAAGCACCTGCATGGCATCCGTGAAGCCCTGAGGTCCATCCTCAGCATGATGAAAACAAAGCAAAACAAAACAAAACAAAAACAGGATCCTGCCATGCATGCTGCTAACAGTGAGTTACCACCAATGGAATCCTTACTCTGGGCCAGAGACTGAGCAAAGCACTTACAGGTGTTTCTCATTTAAACCAAGGAGTAGGAATTCCTCTCTCATTTTCAGATAAGAAAATAAAGGTCAAAAGAGACCTTGGAGCAGGTGCCAGAAATGGGGCACTGTAGCACTTACCTAAGTGCCAGTACATGTGGCACAGGGTCATAGATGACCCCAAAACACAATGCCAGGTGAGGGTTAAGTAATCACACAGCTCATGAGGGGTAAGGCCTGAGCCCTTTGCCACATGGCTCAGTTAGTTCTTCCACCTCTGTGCTTTTGAAAGATGGGGCCAGGAGAAAGCCGGGGGCAGGGGGTGATGGCATGAAACCCACCATCCACTGCCAACCTGCTCACCCTGCCCCATCCGTGCAGCCTCATCACTAGCTGCCCTGGGTGGATGGTTCGCAAGGTTGCTACTCTGTGACCCAACAGGACCTGCAAGAGTATTGAGGAGGTAACGGGGAGCAGTGGCACACACCTATAATCCCAGCAGCTCAGGAAGCAGAGGCAGGAGGATTGCAAGTTCGAGACCAGAGGCAGTCTGCGTAACTTAGGGAGACTCTATCTCAAATAAAAGTATAAAAATGGGGTGAAGGTGCAGCTCAGTGGGACAGCACTTGCCAAGCATGCAAGTGTGAGGCCCTGAATTCAAACCCCAGCACCACCAAAAAAAAAAAAAAAAAAAAAAGAGTAGTGAGGAGAACAAAGAGCAGGAGGACAAAAGCCTATCGACCCTCCCTGCACCTACTCATGTAACAGCCAGCGCCTCTCACGTGCAGGATGCTTGGTGACTTGGCCTGGAATTGTTCAGTGCTCAGCAGTAGTCATCACAGGCCTCCTGAACACAGAAACCCTGTGCTCTTTAAAAAAATGCTGTCTTTCAAAACTCTATAATCTAACATAGATTTCCTCTTGACTGAATAATAATAATAAGTGCTACTTTTTGCTAATAGGGAGTAGGACCTGGCAGCCCACTCCTGAAACAATTAGCCACTGAAAACCCTATGAACAGCAGAGAAACACTGTCAAAAAAGTGCTGGAAAATGAGCCCCCCAGACTGGAAGGCACTCAAAAGACAACTGCGGAAGAGTTGCCTCCTCAAAGGAGAGTGCATCTTAATAATAGGAATGGAGTAAGGCCCCTGAAACCTCCTTTTGCTGATGTGGCATGACTCAAAATGAGAAGAAACACAGTGGCTTCAACAATGGGCTCAAACATAAAAAGACTGTGTACCTGGCGCAGTGCTGGGTAGTGCTTCGTTCGGCTGCGCTTAGGGTTGCTAGGAGTTGGATCTGACTCAACAGCACCTAATAACAACATCATCATTAGTACAGAACATCATTTGTACCACTAACTTGAAATTTGAGCCCCTAGACAAAATTTTTGGAAAAAGTTTTTTCATGCCCAGCGCACAGATTTCCCTACCATCCACCCCCCAAAACTAATTATCAACCCCCTTTAGTCTTACTAAATAAGAAGGGGCACATGGCAAAGCAGAGGCAGAGGTGAGGGAACAAGTTAAAGGGCAAAATTTGTATTCCTTTTTTCAGCCGTAAATTCAACACCTAACAACCTAACAACAACCACCTTTTAGTTTATCATAGACTAATTTCTTCCTCCCTCTTCTTTGAACTAGTAACAAAAACCAAATAGTTTTGTGAGTAATATACTTGCAGATACTGTTTTTAATTTCTGTTAGTCACAGAAATCATGATCTTTACCACAACAGTGACCAATAGGATAATTCTGGATACAAAGCAGGCAAGAGAGAAATGGAAAGGAGGTGGAAAATGGTCAGACCTATGCATAATTGAGTCACACAGGCAGGCCAAAATGCCTGTCAGCTGGGTTCCTTTCTTTAAAGCCTTTATTAAACTAAAATGCACAATTTGCTCTTCTTTGCTTTAACAGTGCCTTTGAGGGAAGTTTCTGTACCCTCCCTTTTGCTTCAACTAACTGGCTGGCTAATCCTGAGGTCATTCAAGATAACTTCCCAAATGTCACCACACACAGAGAAAAGAATAACGGTTACGAGTTTAAAGATTCAGGCTGCTTCTGACCAGAACTGACCTGCCTCAAGCGAGGATTTGGTTATCCTCGCCCTCCACCCACTCAGCTCACAAACTACTTGGGAGTGAGGACCAAGGGTTACCATCTGACAATAAACCAAATCTGTACCTCCCAGGAGATTCTCCCGGGCAGGTGTGTGGCCTCCACTGCCTACGTGTCCCTCGAACTACTTCCGAGACTACAGATTAAGGTTAAGGTTAGAGATACAGATGAGCCAAAGAAATATCCTGAAATGTCATAGGCCAAGACTACTTCCCCTCTCCCTCCGCAATCAGATGGCAGTGCTTTTCCTGCTTCTTAAGGAGCCAAGCCTGCAGCCATAGCACTGTGGCATCCGATCCTGTCAGATCTCGGAAGCTAAGCAGGGTCGGGCTTGGTTAGTCCTTGGATGGGAGACTGCCTGGGAACACCAGGTGCTGTAGGCTTTGGAAGAAGGATCTGGCAGCCCACTCCCAAAAAATAATCTGCCATTGAAAACCCTGTGAATAGCAGAGAAGCACTGACAATAGTGTTTCGCCTGTCATACAAAGGGTTGCTATGAGTCAGACACCAACTCAGTGGTCCCTAACAACAACAAGGACCCAAAACCCACAGCATAGGCTGGACACTGCTATGTTCTTTACCAGCATCATGCAGCAGCTCTACCAAGTGAATGCTACTATTTACATCTTTTCCCACGTGACTGCTCAGGTTGGGTCTTCAAATCCAGACCAGCTGGCTCCAGAGCTCACCACAAGAGACACACCTCTGCCAGCAGGTCCCCAGCCCCACTGCAGTGCACTGGATGGAATAGTAGGGGCTTGGAAGACCAAGGATTTGGGGGGAGAAGGGCCAAGGAGAAGGCTCCCAGTCTGTACACGTCCTCCACCTTTGGGTCTTGGGAAGTGAAGCATCTAGAAGCCAGCCCAGATTTGCCTTCAGGTCTACCCTCTCGGTCTTCAGGGCCCTACATGAAGAAGAAGAAATGACACTAAACCTGAATTTCCAAATGCCTTACACTGCTGAAAGCTGAGAAAGCCTGCATCAGGGAGATTGTAAAGTCTATACAAGGAGACAGACATTACAAGAAAGAACACAGTGCTCAGACCTGGGTATTGAGCTTGACTCCTCCAAGCCAGGATTTTCACTGTTGTGTCTCCCCTACCACTCACGAAATCCTCTTTCCTCCCCCCGCCCTTGTTGTTGTTGTTAGGTGCCATCAGGTCATGTCCGACTCATAGCACCCCTCATAGGGTTTTCAATGGCTGACTGTTTCGGGATTGCCTTGGGAGTGGATTGCCATATCCTTCTCCTTTTTGCAGTGCTGAGAATTGAACTTGAGACCTCAGAGACTGCAGAGCAGTGCTCTACCTACTGAGCTAAATCCCAGCCCCCATGTCTTCCTACCTGCCCCCTTTGGCTCTTCCTCTACAATTCTTCCCTAACTTGACATTTTGAAATATTCCACCATTTGTCTAAAACTTAATTACACCATCCAATAATTCCTTGGGCTCTTTGATACATAGTTAAATAGTTTTTGACTCAGTAATAAGTCTTCTATGTCAGACTGAAAAAGAAATACTGTTTCAACATATCTTGCCCCCACAAATACTCTTTCTAATCTGTGGCAAATGTCTGTGATTTAATGTCCATTGAATAAATGTTTTAAAAACTTTTTCTAATAAGCTAATTCTTGGAGCAATAAATACTATTCATATTGACAACATTCCTATAAATCCTTTTTTTCCCTATTTGTCTCATATTTATTTTATTCAGCTAAACGCTCAATGCAGGTTCATTTATGGAGTGAGGACACTTTTAATGCCTCCTTTGCCAAAGACCCCTTTGAATCTCTGTTATCTCTTAGAGACAATGTCCATCTCTGAGGGACTTTTCCATTCATCATGGATCATCACCATCCTCAAAATTTATTGTTTGTCTCTATGCACAACTCTGTAAGTGGAAGAAGCATAACATAGTGTCTTGGCATTAAAGGTCCTGGATTCAATCCCAACCCAGCAATTACACATTCCCATATGCCCATCAAGAGCCATGTATATGGGTGAAGAGTGCAGCATTGTTTTTTAATAGAAAAACATAGGAAAAAAACTAAGTGTCCATCCCTACAGAAACGCATAAATATGATGGAATACAAGAGTTAAAAGTAGTGATCTAGGTAAGGAAACAGCTCATAGTTACCAAGTGCTCACAATGGAATAACCAGACACATTTCTGTTCTACAAATTCATGTTTCAAGTCTATCCCCATGTAGCAAGGTTGGTCGAAAACAGAAGTGGAATTCTGTGGAAGCTTACATCACCACCAGCAGCTGTTGAGTGCTTCCCGTGTCCGGCACTATTCTAAATGCTTCATATGTTTTAACTCAATTAATCCTCCTTATAACCCAATAGAAATCTTAGAAATCACATGTCACAATTAAAGATATTAAGGCACAGAGAAGACAGGAAATTTGCCCAAGATCACGCACGAGTAATAATATGGATGGAATTCAATCCTGACGGTCCAGGTCTGGATCCTGGGCTTAACCAACATTGATGGTTGTTGTTAGGTGCCATCAAGTTGTGTCTGACTCATAGTGTCCCTCATAGGGTTTTCAATGGCTGATTGTTTCAGGATTGTTTTAGGAGTAGATTACCACATCCTTCTCCCATTTTTGTGGTGCTGGGGATCGAACCCAGGTCCTCAAAGAGTGCAGAGCAACACTCTACCAAGTGAGCTAAACCCCAGCCCAAACTACATGGATGGATGTCAAATAAAGTAAGTGGGGAAAGAGAAGGATGCAGAATTATATGTAAGACATCATTTATGGAAATTTTAAGACCACATGTAGATTATAATAATACTATGTATTGATTGCTAATACATAAATGTATTATGTAAAAGTATTTTGAAGTGGACTGAGAAGAGCTACACATAACTCCTGAGAGGGGTTCATTGCAGCAAGAGGGGATGGGAGATAATAAAAGAGATTTAACTATCTCTTTAATGTTTCATCTCTTTAAAAAGAAAAGCTAGCTGGGCACAGTGGTGTGTGCCTATAGTCCCAGCACCTTGGGAAGCTGGGGCAGGAGGATCAGCCAGGAGTTTGAAACCAGCCTGGGCAACACAGAAAGACCCCCATCTCAAAAAACAAACATATAAAGATTATAAAATAGATATAAATTTCTAACACAGTCAATTCTTGTTGACAGAAATGTAAGAGTTCATTCTATTATTTCTTGGACTTTTCTAATTTTTAAAAAATTTCTCAAAAAAAAAAAAACAAGGTGAAAACATGTCACAAATTCTAGCTGCACTGTTTAACAGTTAGGATCTTGGTTGAGCTATTGATCTGAGGGTCCTAATCTATAAAAAAGCAATGCTAAGGATGTTAATATCTATACTTCCTGGGACAATTTGCAAAACCTAAACCAGGCCATGTCTGTGAGGGGGCTTAGTACTACGGAAATGGTAGATATTATTTGTGGGACTGAGTCAACCCAACCTACCTGTGGTAACATAATAGAGACAAAAGTGGCTGAATGATTGTGGGGACTTTGGTATTATGGGATTAATTTCTTAAAATTTTGCCTCATGAGAGGTAGTTTAAAATGAAGAGAAAAGGTAACATAAGTGCTGGGTCGACTTTATCAGAAAAGAAGAAAGTCAACCTAAAAAAAAAAAATTCTTTTTCCTCTATAAACCTAGAAGTTAAGCAAACTTGAAAATAATCATTCATTCCACATATACATATTCCCCCCTCCCTGGAACACCATTTATTGTTTTTTTGATCTTCCAGCTCCTAAACCCACTTGCTATATTTGAGAAATCCATCCCAGTACAAGTCTTAACAGAAGGCAGGGCCCCAGCTGCAGCCCTAGAAGCCACACACTTGTTCCCTGAGATACCTGGCCTCTGGGCCACAGGCAGATGACTGGAATGGGCCTCACGGGGCCTTTGCTCTAGACCAAGAATTGTGGAGAAGCAGGCAGTTTAGAGTTCACTCTGGAGGCAGAAGCTATAGCACCCAGTGTTCAAGTGACTGCAGTAACCATGTAATGGCAGTGGTGGCACCCTAACCCAGGCCACTCCTGTCACCCAGCTGCCTTCAGCTCTGGCCCATCTTTCAGGCTTGGCTCTCCTGTCTCTTGACAATTCTAGGAATGAACCAATCTATTTGGCTTTCATCATTTGCAATCAAGAACCCAGATGGCACTTTATGGCGACTGTAGCTCGTAACAATATACTGTTTTCTTAAAAATTGCTAAGATATGAACAACAAGGTAGTAGGTTTTAAGTTTCTTACCATCAAAATAAGAAAAGATGTAATAGGTTAATAGGTAATATATAGGTAATACAGGTGTGTGTGTGCGTGTGTGTGTGTGTGTGTGTGTGTGTGTGTGTGTGTGTAGTACTAGGCATTGAACCCAGGGCCTGGCACTTGCGTGCTTTGCAAGTGCTGTAGCACTGAGATGCACCTCCAGCCCATTTTCTTACTTTGTGAGATGGGGTCTTGCTAAATTACTCAGACTGCCTCTTGTCTCCAACTTGCAATTCCCCTGCCTCCACCTCCCAAGCCGCTGGGATTACAGGCATGCGCCACCATGCCCAGCTCGGTAATACAGATGCTAATTACCTTGAGTTAGCCACTCCACAATATATGCATAATCAGAACATTGTGCTCTTCATCATAAATGTATATAAGTTTTGTCAATTGATATATGAATTATTATTTTTAAGAGAATCCTGATGGGAATAGCCTACCATGTAATATCTTCCTGTAGTGAATGAGAGCTACTAGTATAAGTGTTAAGGCTTTGGAATGATAAATTGTTAGGTCTGACTTTCATCTCTGCAACATATTGCAAAGAAACTTTGAGCAAATTATTTAATATACTTGTACCGTGGATCCCTCATCTCTACAATGACACTCACCTTGTAGAAATGTTAGAGAATTAGATGACATAGTACATACAACAGTGCCTAGCTTGCAGAAAGAGCTCCATCAGTGGTAGCTGTGAAGATGATGGAGAAGATCAAAAAGGAGAAGGAGAAAAAGGAGAGGAATAATTCCTATCCTCAAGAAGCCATAGGAGAAAGATTTTTTAAATAAGCATATAAAAATTTGTACCATAAGAACTTTGCTTTTAGCCACAAGAAAAGTACTGATACTGAACTATACCTACTGGAAACAACTAAAATACTGGACAAAAATATATTTTCAGACATTGAACATCCGGCACTACAAAGTTATGATTCCAGAGAAGAGAAAATCACCACCATGAGTGAGTCCTTTGACTAGAGCCAGCCCAGAGAGGGGACCCAAGGAGATGACAGAAGCTCCCCAAGCTAGGGACAGTGAGAGGATAGGAGAATGTGGGAGAACAAAGTCTCAGAATATGAGAGGACAAAGTGCCTGAAACTTGTGGGATAGAATTCCTATCAGGAAGGAGCCAAATAGAGAAATAGCTCCAGAAATCTAGCTAAGGGACCCCTAGAGACTTTGGCTGAATACTAGGAGTATGTCAGATAAAACTCCATAAAGCCAGGCAAAGAACAATCACTAGGGAAATAAATACTGCTGAGCAAACATCAAAACTGAACAAGTACACAGAAAGACAAATATCATATGATTCTACTTATATGAAATTAGATTCTAAAGTAGCCAAATTCATAGAAACAGAAGTGGAAATGGGAGGAGGGAATGTAGAGAGTTCTTGTTTAACAGGTACAGAGTTTAGTTTTGCAAGATGAAAAAGTTCTTGAGGCAAGCATGGTGGCATATTCCAGTACTTGGGAGACTGAGGCAGAAGGATCATGAGTTTGAGGCAAGTCTGGGCTACTCAGAGAGAGACTGTCTCAAAAAAAAAAATTCTGGAGATTAGGTGTACAATATGCATGTACTTAATATTACTGAATTGTGCAATTAAAAATCATGAAGATAGGCTGGGTATGGTGGTGCACACCTGTATAGTGCTAGCAACTATGGAGGCAGAAGTTGGAAGATTGGTTGAGCCCAGAAGTTCATGACCAGCCTGGGCAACATACTGAGACTCTACCTCAAAAATAAACAAACAACAACAAAAGAAAATGGTTAAGATGGTAAATTTTAATGTTAATTGTAGGGCACTGCCTAGAGAGGCAGTTGGCCCCCGGGGCCTATCTAGGCTCTCTTGGAGGACTGAGGCTTGTTCCCCAGGCAGTCACCTTTGCCCTACATCCTGGAACTCAGGGTTGTCGAGCTCCCCAAGATGGCTCTGGCATCTATTCCCTTGCCTCAGTCCCCTTGACACCTATTGGCTGTTTCCAAACCCCAGAACGGCTCCTGATTGGACCATTTGGGAACCACCCCTGATTGGCTACTTCTACAAAACCAAATTTGAATATCCCCTCTGATTGTCTGAAACCCATATGAGGTGTCTGCCTCTGATTGGTCCCTGGCAAGCCCCAGAAGAGTATATAAGGGCGGTACATGGAGCAGTCTGGGGACAGACAAGGAAGAAATAAAGAGCTGTTGGAGCGGAGCACTCAGAGTCTTCATTGGGAAGAAAAGAAGCAAGGAGCTGCTGTGGGCAGAAGCCTCTGAGCCTGCCTTTCCCAAGGCTTATCAGAGCAGCTGTGGGCATAAGACTCCTTTCCAGGCGGTGCGGCTCCTGGGTGCCCAGCTCCCCCTCACCAGAAGATGGGTCTTTGGCTGCTGGTTCCTGCTCATGGCCAGAGAGAATCCAGTGGCAGGGCGATGCCCCACAGTTAATTATATTTTACCACACTTTTTAAAAAACATGAACAAATAGAAGAGCTTGGACAGGATTCAGTAAAGTTTGAGTTTCAATCCACCTAGTAAAAAGACCTTCCTGAAAAATCCAGAGTAATCAACAAAGACCTCAGAAAGGCAACATCTGAGAAATCAGCTAAAGTAGACTTGGAGGAACTCTAGACTCAAGCTAATAATGCTGAAAAACAAGACTCAAAAGAATATGGTGATTGGGTTGGGTATTTAGCTCAGTGGTACAGTGCTTGCCTAGCATGCACAAGGACCTGGGTTTGATCCCCATCACCACAAAAAGGAAAATAAAAAGGTATTGGCAGAGCACTGTGGTGCACGCCTGTAATCCTGGTGAGTTTGAGGCCAGAGGCAGCCTGTGTAGACTTAGTAAGATTCTGTCTCAAAATAAAAAGTTAAAAAAATAAAAGGGGAGGGGCAGGAGATGCAGCTCAGTGTTAGAGTGCTTGCAAAGCATGCATGAGACCCTGGATAAAGCACCCCCGGTACCTCAAAAATAAATAAATACATACATAAATACATACATACATACACATTGTTGTTGTTGTTGTTGTTAGGTGCCATGGAGTTGGTGTCCCATTCATAGCAACCCTACATACAATGGACAAAACACTATGGTCATGTTTCTCTGCTGTTCATAAGGTTTTCAACGGCTGACTGTTTATTGAGATGGGTTTCCAGGTCCTTCTCCCAAACATACATACAGAGATCCAAGAAATTTAACAAATCCCAAGCATTATAAGCAGAAAGAAAGCCACATCAATGATAAAAAGAAAATCCTCAGAATAGCAAAATACATTGTTATGTACAAAAGACATGGTAAGAATTACCACTAACATAAGAAATGATGCAAGCCAAAAGGCAAAAAGAATGGCATCTATAAGGTGCTGGGAGCTAATTATCAAAATAGAATTCTATGTGCATTAAAAATATCCCTCAAAATTGCAGGTGATTAAAACTAGTAACTTGAGTGAATGGAAACCTGAAAAACATATATAAAATAAGAAATAAGCCTCTATTCTAATGGCAGATTTCCTGAAGGAACAGGACAGGTGTTACTCTATCTTCCTAATGCCAATTATTATACATAAAAGGAGTCCAGTGAATATTTACTAATGGTAATTGATAGTGCTTTGGAAACAATGCAGAATGCTTGCTCATGGGGAAACTCATCTGAATATATAGGTCATTTATTTCATTGGTGCATGCTTTATGTTTTAATCCTACAGAGTAAACCCCTTACAATGCATAGAGGTGATATTGAAAATTTTTCTTTTTCTTTCCTTTCCTTTTTTTTTTTTCCAGTACTTTGGGGTTTAACCCAGGGCCTGGCACACATGCTTTGCAAGTGCTCTACCACTGGGCTACACCCCTAGCCCATTTTTATCTTTATTCTGAGTCAAGATTTCACTAAATTACTCAGGCTGCCTCCAGCCTCAAACTCTCTATTCTCTTGTCTCACCCTCCCAAGTCACTGGGATTAGAGGGGTATGAATTCATAATCATTAACTGCTTGAATAAAGAAAACATTGTTGTTAGGTGCTGTGGAGTCATGTCCAACTCGTCGCAAACCTCATAGGGTTTTCATGGCTGACTGTTTTGGGATTGTCTTGGAGTAGATTGCTACATCCTTTTCTCATTTTTGCTGTGCTGAGAATTGAACTTGGGACCTCAGAGACTGCAGAGCAGTGCTTTACCAACTGAGCTAAATCCCAGCCCCACTGAAAAATTAGGAGAAAATAAACAAAAAAGCAAACATTTGAGCAGTATTTTGAGGAAAAAATGGAAGTTTGTCAGTCAAATGAGAGAGTGAAATTCTGGCAGGGGAAGAGAACATACAAAGGGTTGAGGAAGGGAAATAGATTAGATAGAGACTAAGTCTACAATCTAACCCCATGACCTTGGGGTTGTGGACTAAAGATGGCAGAGTAGGAAATTAGGTTAAAGAGATAAGGCAGGCTTTGACTGAAGTCCTAATAAGCTAAATTGTACGTCTCCTCACCCTCTTTACACACCAATAAAACGGCATAATGAAGCACAAAAGGCACAAGCCAAAAAGACAGAGTATAGGAAGGTTGTCATCTATGGATGTACAGAAGAATTCATTAGGCTAGAAAGCACAGGAAAGGGTGCTGGTACATGAAACAGGGTAGAGGAAGCCATAGTCTATATACAGAGCTCTTGATAGGCCACTAAACTGCGGGTTTCCCAAAAGCAGATCCCCAAGACAAACATTTGTATATTATGGTTTATTTGGGAAATGATCCTAAAAAAGCACAATGAGGGAATGGGCAAAGTGAGATGAGAATAAAGGGAAGATAAAGCCAATAGAGTGTCTGTTAGTATGAAGATTACTACTGTGAACAATGAGAGATCAATTCTACTGGGGATGCAGAACACAGCCCAGAACTGTCTCACAGGAGACCAGGGAGGTGGAATGTTTATCCTACAACTTCCATCCCCCACTGGCTGAAGGTTCCCCTAGAGGCATGACATCCCCAGGACTCTCAGGCTGTCCCCCACACGCTAGTAAACTCTCCTGGCCCAGAACAAGCAGTGAAGCAGGCAGGCAGGTGTATGGAGGAGGAAGTGGCCTCTACTGTGCATATAAGAACTGGTCTGTGGACCAAATAAGAGGTGGGCTGCGGGATGTGGTGTCAGGCATAACAACCTCTGCTACAACAGACTCCAGACTCACTCACTGGAACAGGGAAGGTGGCAAGGAGGTATGGAACATGAATCAATGGAAACTCAGTTCATAAACTCCCTTGCAGCCCCATACTTGGCAGACTCCATCACCTGATGATCGCCCCCTTCTTGCTCTGTCACCCACTCCAAACTGAAAGGTTACAAAGTAAAAGAGTGGAAACAGCATATGCAAGTGTATTTCCTCCAAAATAATAATTTTAAAAAGCCTACCAAACACTGTCCTTCCTTTCATTATTGTTGTTGTTGTTAGGTGCCATTGAGTTGGTGTCCGACTCACAGCAACCCTACGTACAACAGGTGAAACACTATTGTTGTGCTTCTCTGCTATTCATAGGATTTTCAGTGGCTGATTGTTTTTTGGGAGTGGGTTGCCAGCTCCTTCTCCCAAGCCTACTGCACCTGGTGTTCTCAGATGGTCTCCCATCCAAGTACTAACCAGTCCCAACCCTGCTTAGCTTCCAAGATCTGACGGGATTGGATACCACAGAGGTATGGCTGCAGTTCCTTTTATTAGTAGGCAATGAAATGTACAGGAACCGTTTACCATGAAGGGGCTGTCAGGACTGAACCCCCAGAAACTTCACTGAGGAGACAGACACCTAAACTTTCATGAGATTTATATCCCACCCTCTGGTTCACATACTTCTTATTAAGGTATCACAAATACTTGCACTCCCTGATGATGGAGTCTAACATTGTCAACAATACTGGTGCTATATTGCATGAGTATAATCTCAGCAACTCAGGGAGGCAGAGGCAGGAAGATTGCAAATTCAAGGGCAGAGGCAGCCTGGGTAACTTATTGAGACCCTGTCTCAAGATAAAAAATTAAATAGGGGTTGGGGTGTGGCTCAGGGTGGGAGCACTTGCTTAGCATGTGTGAGGCCCTGGGTTCAACCCCTTGGTACTGGAGGAAGAAAGAAAAAAAAAAAAAAAAAAACAGTGGTCCATTGTAATCTATGGAAGTCAAAATACCCAAGGCTTTTGCAGACTGTATTATGACAGAACAGGACAGGTGGTGTAGTTCTGAGGCAATACTAAGAATACATTGTTGGTTCTGCCAGGTAAAAGCAAATTGCTTCTGGTGATACTTGCAAATTGGTAAAGTGAAATGTGCATTTTTCAGGCCAACTTCTGCATACCATCTGCCAGCAGCTGTATTTATTTGTTCACATTGGTATCTCATAACTGGAATTGCAAGGGAAATTGGAGTCGAGTTTACAATCATCCATGGTCATTCTCCAAGATTCTTCTGCCTTGTGCCAAGGGCCAAACAGACAAGTTAGCTGAGGATGTGATAAGTATCAGCACCTTTTCTGTCTTCAACTGTAGGCTGCAACTCCTGAGCAGTACTAGCTATTTCCTCCCGTGTAAGACTCCCTCCTAACCTCCCTAGTTATGGATCTGGTGACAGTAAGTGGAGGTTGGAAGAGGTCTTGATGACGATAGGCATCATCTTATAAGACAACTGCCTCAAATGAGATTCTTCCAGAGGTTTCAAGGTTGACAAAGGCTGGTTTACTGAAGAGCAGTTGGCTCCCCTCAAGGGAAGCTCACAGGGGTTCAGGGATTCAAGATTCTGAACTTCATCTGAGTTTGTCAAATGTCAGAGATATCCCCATTCCACATTTTTTTCTTTTTGTAGTACTAGGGGGCTGTGCCCAGGGCATCACACATCCTTTTGCATGAGCTCTACCACTGGGCTGTACCCACAGTCCTTTTTTTTTTTTTTTTATCTTGAAACATGGTCATGAACCTGCGATTCTCCTGCCTCTGCCTCTCAGTTGCTGAGATTGTAGGCATGAGCCCACCACGCCTGGCACATTTTATTTTTTCCGTACTGGGGACAGAACCTAGCATATCTGAGGCAAGCACTCACCACTGAGCTACATCCCCACACCCCATTCCACATCTGAAGGTTCCATTCCTTCTCAATCAATGTCCCAATTCTCACAAGAGACATGGCAAGGCTGTGAATTCAATTAAATGTGTGCTTCATCTTCAGTAAGATTGGCCCTGTGGCTATAAGAAGTGAGACTATTTTAGAACTTCAGTTCTCGGCTCTAGTTTAAGAGCTCTCTTATCCTCTAAGACTAGAGCTGAGAACTGAAACAGCTAAGCTTGTCATTTTCTCTAAGTGCTCAAAGGCACAGAGAGGAATCCATCCAGGGTACTATCCTTTGTAGTCATCATTACTGACACAATGGACATGTACAGTAATTATTTACTCCCCACAGGTACTTGCTTCAGTAGACGCTTCATCACAATTAACTTCATGTGACATTGTTTAGAGATTGAATTTGATGCCAAATGGGTTTCAGCACCAAATTTAGCCCACCAAATTCATACACACACAAACACACACACACACACACACACACACACACACACTCACACACACACAACTTCCAGTTTTCATAACTTTTTAAATTTTAGAAGTATAGATAAAAGATTATGAAATATTATGCAATGTACACATGTATTAAGATGCCTTGTGGTACACCATAAGTATGTATGTCTTTAATGTATCAGTTAAATTCAATTTAAATTTAAAATAAAAAATAAAGTTTTTTTTTTAAAAAAGATTATGAATCTGTGGTAATATAACTATATTGAGGATTGAGGGGAGAAGGGAGGAGATGGGACTGATCTAAATGAGCTAAAATTTTGATTTATTATAGCAAGAATTAAGTAGATAATTCCCAAAGTGGAAAGGCAATGAAATATTCATATAAACATTTATATAGGGATGAGGTAATCACCAAAAGAATAAAATACAGAAATGATTAAGAGTTTCCCAGTGGGTAAAAGATGGATAAGGAAGGTAGAGCAGGGGAGTGTTATGATCATCCTGTTCTATTTATTTTTAAACCATTTCATTGTATTATTTGAATTTCTTAAATTGAAAAAGTTTTGACCTGGGAATGTAGTCTCAGGGTAGAACACTTGCCTGGCATAGGTGAGGCACCTGGGTTCAATCCCAGCACCAAGAAAAAAGGAAGAAAGAAAAAGCCAGGTATAGTGGCACATGCATATAATCCCAGCACTCAGGGAGGTGGAGGCAGGAGGACCCATAATCTTTTATCTGTACTTCTAAAATTTAAAACATTATGAAATCTGAAGGTGTTGAGGTTTTGAGGGCTTGTTTAGTTTTGTAGCAGGCTAAGTTTGGGTTACCCAGTGAGACATTTCCCGACACGTCTGTCAGTTTGCCGCACTGTGGGGGCTTGCGTGTTGCAATGAGGCTGAGAGCTCTGCCACTGTAACCTCGGACATGAGCAAGGTTACCCATGGTGGACAGGTTTTCAGCTGAGCTTCCAGACTCAGACAGATGAGGGAGTAGGACCTGGCGAGCCAC
Organism: Pedetes capensis; assembly: GCA_007922755.1. Taxonomy (NCBI): domain Eukaryota; kingdom Metazoa; phylum Chordata; class Mammalia; order Rodentia; family Pedetidae; genus Pedetes; species Pedetes capensis. The sequence goes on along the minus strand of VMDO01001511.1, from coordinate 136,606 downwards.
TCCCGAAACAACTAGCCATTGAAAACCCTATGGATAGCAAAGAAACACTGTCAGATATAGTGCCAGAAAATGAGCCCCCCAGGTTGGAAGGCACTCAAAAGACTACTGGTGAAGAGTTGCCGCCTCAAAGTAGAGTCTACCATGATGACGGAAATGCAGTAAAAACCCCAGGGTGCTCAACTTGCTGATGTGGCACAACTCAAAATGAGGAGAAACAACTGTAAACATCCATTAATAATTGGAACATGGAATGTACGTAGTATGAATCTAGGAAAATTAGAAACTGTTAAAAGAGAAATGGAGCGCATAAACATTGACATTCTAGGCATCAGTGAGCTAAAATGGACCGGCATAGGCCATTTTGAGTCAGACAATCTTATGGTCTATTATGCTAGGAATGATAAACTAAAGAGAAATGGGGCTGCATTCATCTTCAAAAAAGACATTTCAAGATCTGTCATGAAATACAATGTTGTCAGTGATAGAATATTATCCATATGCTTACAAGGAAGGCCAGTTAATATGACTATTATTCAAATTTATGCACCCACCACTAAGGCCACAAATGAAGAAAGGGAAGACTTTTATCAGCTTCTGCAATCTGAAATAGATCAAACATGCAATCAAGACATACTGATAATCACCAGTGACTGGAATGCAAAGGTTGGAAACAAAGAAGGCTCAGTAGTTGGAAAATATGGTCTTGGTGACAGAAATGAAGCTGGAGATCGCATGATAGAATTTTGTCAGACCAATGACCTTTTCATTGCAAATACATTTTTTCAACATCATAAACGGAGACTATACACATGGACTTCACCAGATGGAACATACAGGAATCAAATTGACTACATATATGGAAAGAGACGATGGAAAAGCTCTGTACAAAATGTCAAAACAAGACCAGGTGCTGACTGTGGATCAGACCATCAACTTCTCATATGCAAGTTCAAACTGAAGCTGAAGAAAATTAGAATAAGTATATGAGAGCCATGGCATGACCTTGAGAATGTCCCACCTGAGTTCAGAGACCACCTCAAAAATAGGTTTAATGCATTAGACACAAATGACAGGAGACCAGAAGAGTTGTGGCATGACATAAAAGATATCATTTAAGAAGGAAACAAAAAGTTCTTAAAAAGATAAGAAAAAAAGAAAAGACCAAATTACATGTCAAAAGAGACACTGGACCTTGCCCTCAAACATCAAGCAGCTAAAGCAAAAGGAAGACATGATGAAGTTAAGGAACTAAACAGAAGATTTCAGAAGGCAGCTTGAGAAGACAAAAACAAATATTATAATAACATGTGCAAGGAGCTGGAGGCAGAAAATCAAAAGGGAAGAACACGCTCTGTGTTTCTCAAGCTTAAGGAAGTGAAGAAAAATTCAAGCCTCAAGTGGCAGTAGTGAAAGATTCTACAGGGAAAATATTCAATGATGCAGGAAACATCAAAAGAAGATGGGAAGAATACACAGAGTCATTATACAGGAAAGAATTGGAAGATGACCAACCATTCCAAGAGGTTGCATATGAAGAGGAACCAATGGTGTTGAAGGACGAAGTGGAAGCTGCCTTGAAAGAACTGGCGAAACACAAGGCTCCAGGAATTGATGGGATACCAATAGAGATGTTTCAACAAACAGATGCAGCACTGGAGGTGTTAACATGTTTATGCCAACAGATTTGGCAAACAGCTACTTGGCCAACTGACTGGAAGAGATCCATATTTGTGCCTATTCCCAAAAAAGGGGATCCAACTGAATGTGCAAACTATCGGACAATATCATTAATATCACACACCAGCAAAATTCTACTAAAAATCATTCAGAAGCGACTGCAGCAGTATATAGACAGGGAATTACTGGAAAATCAAGCAGGATTCAGAAGAGGGTGGGGAACCAGGGACATCATTGCTGATGTCAGGTGGATATTAGCTGAAAGCAGAGAATATCAGAAAGATGTCTATCTATGTTTTATTGACTATGCAATTTGATTGTGTGGATCATAACAAATTATGGATAACACTTTGGAAAATGGGAATACCAGAACACCTAATTGTGCTCATGAGAAATCTGTACATGAACCAGGAGGCAGTTGTTCAAATAGAACAAGGAAACACTGAGTGGTTTAAAGTTGAGAAAGGTGTGTGTCAGGGCTGTATACTTTCACCCTATCTCTTCAATTTATACGCTGAGCAAATAATCCGAGAAGCTGGACTTTATGAGGA
>VMDO01001511.1:0-134278 GCA_007922755.1 Pedetes capensis | reverse complement strand
AGAGGAAGACTCATTAACAACCTGTGTTATGCAGATGACACCACTCTGCTTGCTAAAAGTGAAGAGGATTTAAAACATTTACTGATGAAGATCAAAGATCATAGCCTTCAATATGGGTTATGACTAAACATCAACAAAACAAAAATCCTTATGACTGGGTCTGCACGCACCTTCACAATAAATGGAGAAAAGATTGAGGTTGTCCAAGATTTTGCTTCGCTTGGCTCTATAATCAACACCAATGGAAGCAGCAGTCAAGAAATCAAAAGACGCATTGCTCTAGGAAAAGCTGTGGCAAAAGATCTCTTTAGAGTATTGAAAAGCAGAGATGTCACATTGAAGACGAAGGTGCGTCTGACTCATGCCATGGTATTTTCAGTGGCATCATATGGTTGTGAAAGCTGGACATTGAACAAGAGACACAGAAAAAGAATTGATGCTTTTGAATTGTAGTGCTGGAGACATCTAATGAATATACCGTGGACTGCCAAAAGAACCAACAGATCTGTCCTAGAAGAAGTACAACCAGAGTGCTCCTTGGAAGCAAAAATGGCCAAACTGCGTCTTACATATTTCGGACATGTAGTCAGGAGAGATCAATCCCTGGAGAAGGACATCATGTTTGGAAGAGTGGCAGGTCAACGCAAAAGAGGAAAACCCTCCACCAGATGGATTAACACAGTGTCTGCAACAATGGGCTTAAACATAAATAAGATCGTGTGCCTGGCACAGAATCGGGAAGTGTTTCGATCTACTGTACATAGGGTCGCTATGAGTCGGACTCTACTCGACGGCACCTAACAACAAGTGAGACATTGTCTCAAAGAAATAACAAATTTTTTAAAGTCTAGGCCCCCAAACACTAAGGGACGCCAAGAAAAGACATGTATATGTTATCACTGAGCCAATAAAAGTATTTAAGTAAGGGAGAGTGACAAGCTTCCAGCCTTACTGCTGTGGCATCCGATCCCATCAGATCTGGGAAGCTAAGCAAGGTCGGGCCTGGTTAGTACTTGGATGGGAGAACGCCTGGGAACACCAGGAGCTGTAGGCTTGGGAGAAGGACCTGGCAACCCACTCCCAAAAAACAATCAGCCATTGAAAACCCTATGAATAGCAAAGAAGCACTAACAATAGTGTTTCACCTGTTGTACAGAGGGTCGCTATGAGTCGAACACCCATTTGATGGCACCTGATGACAACAACAAAACAACAAGGGAGAGTGGCATTGTCCAAAAAAATCTTTAAGGAAGGTCAGGGGCCTCTGCAATGTGAAGAAATTTTTGTGGGGCTGGGGGGTGGATGGAACACAGGAAGGTCAGTCAGAAGGAGAAGGCTGCACTGAGGAGTCTCATAACTGCATGGTTCAGGGTCTGCTTCACAGCGCAGTCTCAGAATCATCCTCACAGAAGTTCTAGCAGTGAGAATATATCGGTTAATCCTTCAGACAGCTCTTAACTTGTGACACAGCACAGTCACATGGGCTTTTTCTTTTATTCATTATTCTATTAGCATCATTGCCCTGGGGTATAGAGACATATATGGGCCCATGTTGCACTGAGTCCAATCTCCCACTGAGAATCAAAGAATCAGGGTGGACGCTCAAGGTTTAATGGCTGTGGGATGAGGTATGGGTGTAATGAGGGTCTGAATAGTGAGCATCCTTCGAGGCCTTGGGACTTCCATACATGTCCACTTCCTGCTGGCAGGCATGGGGGAAAGATGATTCAGAGTTAAACTCAGTCTTTGAGCTTACACTGAATTTATAAATCATATTTAGAAATATTCCCCATCAGCCGGGCACGGTGGGCATGCCTGTAATCCCAGCAGCTTGGGAGGTGGAGGCAGGAGGATCGCAATTTGGAGACCAGAGGCAGTCTGTGTAACTAAGTGAGACCCTGTCTCAAATAAAGTAAAAAAATGGGCTGAGGGCACAGCTCAGTGGTCCAGCATTTGCAGAGAGTGCAGGCGCGAGGCCCTGGGTTCAACCCCCAGTACCACAAAAAAAAAAAAAAAAGAAAGAAAGAAAGAAAGAAATATTCCCCATCGAACTTTATCCCAAAATGTTTATGTTTAAAATATGGACAAAGAAAGACAGAAAGGAAGAACAAAGAAGGAAAAACAGAAGAATTCACTAAGAAAAAAAAACCTGAATTTTTTTTCTGAGTCAATATGTCCCCAATTGTTATGCTTAAGTTTAATCCTCCCATCTCCAAATATACATATATACACATATATATACACACATATATATACATATATATATGTTGATATATTTTATATATAGATCAACATATATGAAATATATTGGTATATATTAAATATATTGATGTCAATATATCAATATATTGATATATTTTGTTGATATATATATATATATATATAATATACATTGAGAGAGAGAGAGAATGAATACAGGCTAAATAACTATAACAAGTCTTTCTCTCTAATGCATAAGGATTGTAAGTCCTAGGACCATTGTTCTTATCAGTCAAAAATTAAACATCAAACATAATACAGGCATATGAGTAGTTCCTATTTCAAGAAGAGTTTTAGAGTTAAGTTTCTTAAAATGCCTTTTGAATGTCCCTTTAGGAAGTAATTCCTTCTTAGAAGAAGACAAAATTCCTTCTCCAAGTCATTGTGATTAGAGAACATTTTAAAATTCTCCCATTGCTTTCAAAATATACTGTTAAAGGCAAAGAGATATCAGTATTAGTTATGGTACCTTTGGCTAAAATAACAGAAAATACAAATAAAATGGTTTTAAAGTTACAGAAATACATTCCACCCCACAGCATGCTGCCCAGAAGTGCAGCTGCAGAGCAGTGGTTCTGGGGTTCAATGATGGGGTCAATGGACTGGTTCCTTCATCCTGCTCTGCCACCTCAGTGTCAACTGAGCAGCAACAGGCTCCATAGAACCCAGAATCACCCCCCACACACACACAACAAGATCCAGAGGAAGAGAAAATTTTTTGGCTTCTCCTCGAGCAAAGAAATGTCCCTTAGAATTGCCCCAATGTCTCTCCAAGACAATCCTGGGCCAATCACTGGGGAAAAGAATGGGAAACTTTCACATTCATCCATCCCACCTGGGGCTGGGGACTAATTGGCTTCCCAAGGCACATGGGCATGTCTGCAGGGACAAATAAGGAAAACTGACCAGTGTCTTTAGGAGGGAAATAGAAGAAGGGATGCTGGGCAGACCCCAACAGCCTCCATTATAACATCTACATAGGAAAAAATGGCTATGGTTCAGAAAATCAAATTATATGAACTGGACATTCTATGTCCAGTTCTATGGACATTCTATGTCCATTATGTCCATCTATGTCCATTCATTATGTCCATTATAATGTCCATTATAATGTCATTATGTCCATTATAAAGTCCATTCATTATATGAGTTGGACATACACTTGGTCAAAATAAGTACAGAAAATATCTAGATCCCTCCTTGGGAAGGTGAAGACAAGAAAAATGCCAGTGGTCAAGACACAAGATCCACAAGAAAAGTATTCCCAGTACCCTAACAGAAACTGGGGAGAAGGTCTCGCCTCTGAGAATGTACTGGCTGACTCCATGACATTTACAGAGGTCTCAGGAATCCTCCAAAAACACTGGAAGTGTAGGAAGGGTGGCAACACAGCTGGTGCTGGCTCAACTTTGTCATTTAATGAAAATGATAATGGACAGTGCATATCTATGCTAAGCACTTTATATTCAGTAACACATGAAAAACTCATAAAATGCCAATGAGGAGCTATTGAGATGAGGAAAATGAGGTTCAGATAAGTCACTACTCACTCAGCTCACAATCCTAGAAATGCGCAAGGCAAAGCATGAAACACAAGTTCATTTCATTCTAAAACTCATGCTCTTGAACAGTCATCTCTAATACCTAGTTTCCAGAGAAATGGGAGAATTAAGCTAACTAACTAAAGCATAGCCTGCAGTGGTATCGCTGTGGCGTCCAATCCCGTCAGATCTCAGAAGCAGGGTTGGACTTGGTTCATACTTGGATGGGAGACCACCTAAGAACATCAGGTGCTGTAGGGTTAGGAAAAAGACCTGGCAACCCACTGCCAAAAACAACCAGCCATTGATAACCCTATGAATAGCAGAGAAGCACTAACAATAGTGTTTCGTCTGTTGTACATAGGATCACTATGAGTCAGACACCAACTCAACAGCACCTAACAACAACAAAGCCTGCAGCTGTACCATTGTTGTGTCCAATCCCGTCAGATCTCAGAAGCTAAGTAGGGTCAGGCCTGGTTATTACTTGGGTGGGAGACCACCTGGGAACACCAGATGCCATAGGCGTTGGAGAAGGGCCCGGCAACCCACTCCCAAAAACTAATCAGCCATTGATGACCCTATGAATAGCAGAGAGGCACTGACAATAGTGTTTTGTCTGTTGTACATAGGGTGACTATGAGTCAGACACCGACTCAACGACACTTAACAAGGCACATTCCACATCAAAAGTTCTGAAGAATTTCAATGTAGTTTTGATTGATGCTTCCCTCACTTCCAATTAATTAATCTTCACTGAATGTCCACTCTGACCTGAGAGATCATCTAGGTCATCTGCCCAATCAGTACCAGTATTTCCTACAGCCAGATTACTAGAAATGCAATCACAGGCCCTGACAAAATTAGAATCTGCGTTTTAAGAAAATCTTTCTGTGGTTTGTGTGTGTCTCCCAAAGGTTCAGGTGCTAGAAGCTTGGGCTCAGTGTGACAATGTTGAAAGGTAGTGGAACCTTTCAGAAGTGGGGCCTAGCAGGAGGTAATTAAGACTTTAAAAGGGATTAATGTTGGTGAGGGATACATCTCAGAGGTAGAGCCCTTGTTTAGCATGCAAAAGACCCTGAGTTCAATCCCTAACACTGCAAAACAGAAAAAGACCACCATGCCTGTAATTCTTGCACTTGAGAGACAAAGGAGGATTGCAAGTTCAAGACCAGCCTGGACTACATAGTAAATTCCAGATAAACCTGGGCTACATAGCAAGACCATATCTCAATCAATCAATCAATCAAATGAGAGACAGATCAATGCTTTTCTGATGGTAGAGCATTCTTGCTGTCACAGGAAATGCCACAGATTGTTATGTGCAAGCCTGGAACTTCCCCTGAATCCCCTGATACATGCAACCATTTCCCATTTTGCTTCTCCACTATGTTTGATGCAGCTTGAGGGCCCTCACCAAGATGCTGGAGCCATGCTCTTTGAACACTCCAACCACTAGAACAGTGAGTCAAGCAAACATCTTTATAAGTTGTCCAGTCTCAGGTATTTTGTTATAACAGCACTAAAAAGACTAAGACCAGTCTCTAAGTGATTCAAACATTAATGTTTGACATACTTCCGAAGAGCATTCCAGACATCTGGGCTCCTCTTTCATCTTTCCCAGCTCCCATTATTGCAAAATTCTTATTAAAGCTTCCCTGAACATTTTACACCTCCCCTCATTCTGCCATCTCAACTTACAAATAACAATACTTCAGATTCTGGAAACATCTATTCCATATCCCATTGTTCTGTCTTTTTAAGCGAAGGAACTACTTCCTTTGACATCTTCTAAGATCACACTTTTCATGTAAGTGGTACCCAACCTAATAGTGCAGAAATGCATTAGGATTACCTGAAAATACACAGAGGGGTTGAGGATTTTTTGCATATTCCTTAAGTACAGCCAAGGCCCAGCTATTAGGATTCACTCCCTTGTATGTTCTCTGTTGTTGTTGTTAGGTGCCATCGAGTCGGTATCCGACTCATAGCGACCCTCATAGGGTTTTCAATGGATAACTGTTTCGGGATTGTCTTGGGAGTGGATTGCCAGGCCCTTCTCCCACTTTTGCGGTGCTGGGAATTGAACTCGGGACCTCAGAGACTGCAGCGCAGCGCTCTACCCACTGAGCTAAATCCCAGCCCTGTATGTTCTCTAGTTTGTTAATATTCATACAATCTGGTTTATAGACCTGAAGAAAATGGTCCGCCCAAAGAAGAGGGATTATAATTGCCCATGATCAAGACATTTTGAAATCAGTACTGCCTAAAATGTGGATAGCTCATATAATGAGTCTTGTCACATTGTCAAGCTTATTGATAAACAAAATTCTGGGATTTTTTTTCATATTAACTACTACTGCAAAGATGAATTTCTCCAAGTCTATACATAGGCTCTTTATTTCCCTAAATCTAGATATAGGATTCTGTATTCATTAGTTTTCATCTGATTGTTTTGAATCCTGATTCAGCTTGCCAAGAGTTTCGAATTTTATTCCATCCTTTATTGGGAGGCAGTGAATGAGCTGGGAAAAGCAAGTCTCTGGAGTCAGACATATGTGGATAAAATCAGATTTGTTTGAGAAATGGCTCAAATGGCCAGGTGGAAGACTTTGTCATTTAAGAGGCTGGCTCCATGCTATATACTTGTTCATGCAATATATGTGTTGAATGAATTAGTGAAATAACTACTGATGAGAGATAACCAAGGAGACTAGTTAGGGGCTGTGATACTGATCCAAGTAAGCATAAAGGCCAAGTTGAGGCTAGTTCAATGATAAGAGGGAAGATTTAGGGAGGTTTTTGAGAAGGAGCATCAATAAGATTTATTGGGCAACTGGATGTCAGCATATAGCAGGTTTAAGAACGATAATGACACACACATTACTGGACTGACAAGCTAGGAGAATGTGGTTGCTAAGAGCAGAATTAAATGCACACCATCATGGATATATCTGATCAAAGGTAATCCCTGGATGCCCCCACATATCTGTCAGCTTGCTGTGCTGTGGGGCTTGCATGTTGCTGTGATACTGAAATCTATGCCACCAGTATTTCAGATACCAGCAGGGCCACCCATGGTGGATAAATTTCAGCTGAGCTTCCAGACTAAGATAGACGAGGGAGAAGGACCCAGCAGCCCACTCTCAAAACAATTAGCCATTGAAATCCTATGAATAGCAGAGAAGCACTGACAAATATAGTGCCAGAAAATGAGCCCTGCACCTCAGAATGGAAATCATTCAAGAAACAACTGGGGAAGAGTTGCCTCCTCAAAGTAGTTGTTGCTGTTGTTAGGTGCCGTCGAGTCGGTATCTGACTCATAGCGACCCTCATAGGGTTTTCAATGGCTGTTTCGGGATTGCCCTGGGAGTGGATTGCCAGGCCCTTCTCCCATTTTTGTGGTGCTGGGAATTGAACTCAGGACCTCAGAGACTGCAGCACAGCACTCTACCAACTGAGCTAAATCCCAGCCCCCTCAAAGTAGAGTCAACCTTAATGACGGGAATGGAGTAAAGCACTTGGGACTTCCTTTTGCTGATGTGACACAACTCAAAATGAGAAGAAACACAGTGGTTGCAATTATGAGCTCAAACAGAAAGATCGTATGCATGGCACAGTGTTGGGCAGTGTTTTGTTCTGTTATACATAGGGTTGCCATGAGAAGGACTGGACTTGACAGCATCTAAACAAATTCCTGGATGAACATTATGTACATAAGTGAAATAAGCCAGACACAAAAAGAAAAACATTATATGTTCCCACTTATCTGAAGTCCCCAGAATAGGTAAATCCACAAAAATAGAAAGAATAGTGGTTACCAGCATCTGGGACAACCCGAAAGTGGAGGAGTTATTGTGTAATGGGTACACCCTTTCAGTTTGGGATGATGAGAGTGTTCTGGAGATGGGCGGCAGCAATGGTTGCACAAGAAAGTGAATGTTCTTCATACCACTAGATTGTACACTTCAAAGTGGTTACAATGAAGTTTTATGCTATGTATCTTTTACCTCAATAAAAGACCTAAAAAATTAATAATCTCAAGTTACCAACCATCCATGTGAATGACAAATATTCCCTTTTTTAAAAGTCTAGCCACGGTTGGTTGGAAATGAGGAACTGACAGAAAATCCTCAGAGATCTAAACCCGTTTAACCCACTGAGACGTTACAACCCAGGCATTGAAGCAGAAAGAAATGACTCAGAACAATCGCATGCAAGTGAAATGTCAGCTGCTATTACAGCCCATTACGTAAAATACTTCTTTTTGCTTGTTTTTGCTCTGATCTTATTTCTGTCCATCACCATGGATCAGTCTCATTAGAAACTTCTAGCTCTCAGTACTCACTTTCAGCAGTTAGCCCGAAGTGAGGTAGGGAGTCAAAATAAGGCAAGTTGTTATTTGGGCTGCGAGCTATAGCTAGAAATTTTACATATAATCTAAAATTCAAGATTTAAAAACCATGGACCTGTCCTGCCCCATTTTGAAATCTACTGATGTACCTTCCCCTGCGAAGTGACTCTCAGCTTTGACTGCACATTGGAGACACTTGCTGTTGTTGTTGTTAGGTGCCGTGGAGTCGGTGTCCAACTCATAACAACCCTACGTACAACAAGCAAAACACTATTGCTAGTGTTTGTCTGCTATTCACAGGGTTTTCAGAGGCTGATTGTTTGTTGGGAGTGGCCTGCAGGGTCCTTCTTCTAAGCCTACAGCACCTGGTGTTCCCAGGCAGTCTCTCATCTAGGTACTAACCAGGCCTAACCCTGCTTAGCTTCTGAAATCTGATGGGATCCAACACTACAGTGGTATGGCTGCAGAGGAGTTACTTGAGAGACTAAAAGTCATTCATACATGGGTTCTAACCCAAAAAGGTCCGATTTCTTCCACCTGGAGTCCGGCAGGGAAGCTGGATTTTTCTTACCAAAAGTTCCTTGGGGGGGTTCTCATTTGCAGCCCAGGATGTGAATCTCTGACCTTAATGAACATTTGCTGAGAAGTTAGGACAAATTCACCCTACCCCCAAAATGGGGGAAAGAAAATGTACAACTACTTAACAAGAAATATATAAAAGTGATGTTACTAGATTCTAGTATTTTAGAGGTAGGAAGGAATTTAGAGATCATCTAGAGCAGTGGTTCTCAATGTGTAGTCCCCGGGACCAATAGTAGCAGCAGCTGGAAACTTGTTAGAAATGCATATTCAGGAGCCCAGTGTAACCTTATGAATCAGAAAGTCCGGAATGCAGCCTAGCAATCTGTGTATTAAGAAGCCCTCCATAGCTGATTTTAAATGTGAAACCAGGGTAGAAAACCACTAATCAAGTCCCACCCCTATATTAAGAGAAAAGGAGAGGTTACCCCATGATTAGACAACTAGTTAGTACCACCACCCAGACATGAACCTGAACCCTGGGATTCCACATTGAGTTCTCTTCCCACCAAGTAATTCTACTTGTTTCACTCAAGGATGCTAAAGCCACTGTGATATAGATTTAAATTATGATTCCTGTTGAAGACTCCATTGATCTTTTACTTATAGTTCTTTGTTCTAGGGGGCCTTTTCCATATTCCTCATGATGGAAAGAAAAGGTTAAAAGGGCACATTAAAACCAAGATGGAGTTAAATTCAAATATCAGTAGCTCCAAAATAAAAACAGGAGCTTCCCAAATATTTCCCAGCATTCATACAATGTGTTAGCAATTCAAACAAGATTGTGGGCAATCTGTTTATTAGTCATATAAAACCTTCACTATGGCCTTAAGGGTATCCAAAGATGATTTATGCCTACTTAATATGTCACTTGGTTCTTTCTTCTCTTGGTTGTCTTTAAATTATCCCCAATGGAAGGTTTTCAGATCTTTTGAAATCCAGATTTCCAATTAAAAGTAACCTAAAACTTTGCCCAGTGACACATTTCAGTGATAAAAAACATTGCAATAAATTGAGTTTCCCTTGTGACAATTTGAGCCCTCTGTCCATGCTCACTGGTAATAGTGGAGAAAGCCAAACACTATTCCTCTGAATGCTTCGTGTACCTGAAGACTAACACCTTCTGCCTACACCACCTTATTGATGAAGTTTCAGTGTTCTAGTGTTTTTTTCTGAAGTCTTTTTAAAATACGGATAGTAGGGAGTTGGCCCTGGTGGTGCAGACCTGTAATCCCAGCACTTGGGAGCCTGAGACAGAAGGATTATGAGTTGGAAGCCAACTTGGGCTATATCCCTGCGGAAGGAAGGGAGGGAGGGAGGGAAGGAAGGGAGAAATCCAGACAGCAAACTTTTCATCAAGTCTGAAAATATAGAGGAATTCACTGTAACCTTTGACTTGCAAATCATGCTACCAACTAGAATTTGTTGCTATAAGCATTGGAATATGACTCTGGCAAAAGACAAGAGAAGAGAAGAGGGAGAGAAAGCAAGGGAGGGAGGGAGGGGAGAGGCAGAGAAAGGGAGGGAGGAGGAGGGAGAGAAAGGAGATGAAGGAAGGAAGGGAGGGAGGCAGGGAGGGAGGGAAGGAAGGAAGGAAAAGGAAAGGGAGGGGAAGGGAAGGGATGCGAAGGGGGAGAGGGGGAGGAAGGAGGGAGGGAGGAAGGAAGGAAAGAAGGAAGGATGGCTACTGTAAGAATACATGCCTCAGGCTTGTAGATTCTTAAGAACCAGGGCAGTGCCATGGAGTCTGGAGCAAAAATGAATGAACAGTTTTTTGGGGGCCACTGGAACTCGGGACCAGTCTTCCACTTTTGTTCCTTAGCTCGAGTCTTCTTGTTGGAGGTAGGTCACCTGACCAAGCTTAATATGTGTCCAGATCTCAGCTGGTATCAGCTCTACTTGACACACTCACCCAGACCGCACAAAACAGGAGACGGGTAGTTCCCAAAGAATAAGAATGACAGCACAGTCACCAAAAAGTGATGGGTTTCTGAGCAGGTGTTACACTCTCTTAAGTCACTAGCTAGATGCTGCACAAGGATAGGGGCCATGCCATACTTACCTTTGTATACATCCCAAAGGCTGCCACACAGTATGCACTTGGTAAAAGTTTGTTCACTTGAACAAAATAAACGCTGACAGAAAAGCAAAGGGGTCCTGGGGAGTGGTTGCAACCACTAGTCTCACCAAGTCTCTGGGACATGCCTCTGGATGGAATAAAAGAATTCTCAGCACAGCCCATTCGACTTTCCCTTCAACCCTCAGCCCTCAGCACAACCGCCCAGGACCCCTGACTAGCAGAGAATAAAAAACCCAGGGAGATAAAGACTTGAGCACCTAGAAAGGGGGAAGGAAAATAACTGCTTGTCCAAAGAGGCTGATTTTGGTCCCCTCCCATCTTCCCCAGGTGCAGACAAGTCTTTAGTAGCGGAACCAGGGCTGACCTGGGCTCAGTCTACTGTTCTTTCCCCAACCATCGCCTCCCATGTACTTATGCTGCATTTTCACAACTTGTCCATATGACAGTCATTTAGGCACAACTTCTAACACTGGTTCTAATTTATCATTTAATTCTATTGGAAGCTATTTCCATATCTGAAAGTACCAGGGTTGTCATTATATCCAGCAATCCTTGTATCATAAAAATATACTGATAGAGCAGAACTCAGCATGTCTTAGGAGTCTGTGCACACACTGATTCAACTATCCCACTTTCAGGAATTTATTCTAAGAAAATAGTCACATTTATATAAAGAAGCTAGAAAGATGTTACTATAGCATTATCTGTAATACTGCAGAGGGAAATCAAAAACAACTCAAGTGTCCAACAGTAGGAGAGCAACTAAATCAAATGGCATCCATACAATTTAATGTCATCAAAATTATGACAGAACAAATATTAAATGACACAGAAATACATTAATTCATTCACAGTACATAAAGTGAAAATGCAGACCACAGTAACATGGAATACATGATTTTTGCAATACAAATTCTTACAGATAGAAAAAAGAATAGAATACAAGAAAATATTAACAGCAACAGTTATCCCTGGGTAGTTGGGGATATTTTTTTGGTTTTTTTAAACTTGATTTATTCACTTTGTCTTCCTAAATTTTCCACAAATATCATTGTTAGATTTTACAATTTCAATTTTAAAACAAGATTTCTTTATCTTATAAACACAGGAATGTGATTAAGAGTTATACTTGAAAAAATGTTGAATATATTTTCTACAGAAACCTCTTGCATGTCCGACTCATAGCGTCCCTACATGCAACAGGCGAAACATGACTGTCAGTGCTATTCATAAGGCTTTCAATGGCTGATTGTTTTTTAGGAGTGGGGTTGCTGGGTCCTTTTCCCAAGCCTACAGCACCTGGCGTTCCCAGGCACTCTCCCCTCCAAGTACTAACCAGGCTCAACCCTGCTTAGTTTCTGAGATCTGATGCTATCGGATGCCACAGTGGTACAGTTGCAGGCTTCCTCTTGCTACGCGTACAGCAAAATTCTACTTGTTTTTCTTATAAGTTCCCTTCTTATAATTGACACTTATACTGAACTACAGTGTTAAAGATTATTTTTTTCTCCAGCTTACTTCTAACTAGTGGATCTTGGCATATTTTCTCTCTAGTGACTTCTCTATGAAATCACCACCTGCTAATCCTTTATTCTCCCTCAAAGCCACCTCTCTCCCTGAACACAAGGAATAGTACAAAAGCTGTTTTGGATCACCTCTTTGTGAAAGAAGAAACTGCCAAACTGGAGTGCTGAGCTCAGAAATATAACTGTTGAACTCAACTGTAAATATAATCATCTCTGCCCCATGGGAAACCCAACACTGTGTGATACCCAGCACTATGCCAGTGCTTCTCTGCTATTCACAGGGTTTCCAATGGCTTATTGTTTCAGGAGTAGACTGCCGGGTCCTTCCCCGTAACCTACAGCACCCAGTATGCCCAGGCAGTCTCCCATCCAGGGACTAACCAGGCCCAACCCTTCCAGAATCAGACAGGATCACATGCCAAGGTGGTATGGCTGAAGGCAGAAAGGTAAATGTTCTGTTGTTGTTAGGTGCTGTCAAGAGGGTTCCAACTCATAGCAACCCTATGTACAACAGAAAGAAACACTATTCGCCACTGTGCCATACTTGGTCCTGTGTCAGTGCTTCTCTGCTATTCATAGTGTTTTCAGTGGCTGATTGTTTCAGGAGTGGATTGCTGCATACTTCTCCCATTTTTGCAGTGCTGGGGATCGAACCCAGAGCCTCACAGAGTGCAGAGCAGCACTCTACCAACTGAGCTACACCCTAACAGAAAGGTAAATAGTGGATAGAAATTTCATTTGGCTCTAAGAACAATTTTATCCTTAGTATCCTGATGCTACATACAAGAGAATTTGATGCACATTAAAAACTGACTGTAGTGTGTTATAGAAAGGCTTTAGACAAAACAATGCAAACCCACATCATCACTGTTACTTATACTTGATTTATAACTTTTTTTTCAGTACTTGGAAGTTGAACCCAGGGCCTCACATGTGGTTTTGCAAGCACTCCACCACTAAGCTGCATCTCCATCTCATTTTTTACTTTATGAGTCAGAGTCTCGCTAAGTTATGAAGGCTGCCTCTGGCCTCAAATCTGTGATCTTCCTGCCTCTGCCTTCCAAGTTGTTAGGATTACAGGTATGCACCACCATGCCCAGTTTGATTTTTAAAGAAATGTTATAAATGACTCTAAGCTATAATTATCTAGTTCATTTTATTTAGACAAATCCTAATTTGAAAATATATTTCTTGAAAACAGAAAAACAATCTTGTATCTTTTCATTCTGTAAGAGATGCAATTTAGACTAATTAACTGTATATTTCTTAGAATTTTTTTGTAACTCATATACTAAAATTCATGTCATAATGCAAAAAAACTGCCAATTTTGGCAAAAAATGTTAATTTATTAGATAAATTATTAAAAATATATAATTTGGTGGGTGCTGTAGCATACACCTATAATCATAACCATCAACTCAGGAGGCTGAGACAGGAGCCCAAGGCCAGAGGTAGCCTGTGCAACTTAGTGAGAACCTGTTTCAAAACAAAAACTAAAAAAGGGGAATGGGCTGGAGGTGCAGCTCTGTGATACAGTACCATGGGTTCAACCCTCTAGTCCTGCAAAAATAACAACAACAAAAAATTTTAGTGTAATTTTAGTGATGGTTATTATATTCCTAGAAAAGGAGGGCAAAACCACTCCTAAAACATCCAGGAATTCTTGACTTGCTAATTGTTCCTGTCAAGAGAGTATCATTTAGTCTTGAAAAGAATTTTGTTTTCTAACACAGATGTGATTTTTAATTGAAAAATTAATATAAAAACACTTAGTGTGGTTTTTCCACAATCTCAGAGCCTGTGAAGGCCTCTAAGGAATTTTTTTTTTTTTAAAGACAGGGTCTTGCTATGTACCCCAGGAGGCCTTGAACTTACAATCCTCCTGCCTCAGCCTCCCTGACTGCTGGGATTATAAATATGTGCCACATACCTGACTAAAAAGACTTCTAAAAGAGAGAAATGTCTGAAAGGCTATGATACCAAACCATTTTTTCAGGGTTTATGTGGGGTCTCCAGAACTATATGGAGCACACAGCTCTTCTTAAGTGATGGTCTTTATTCCCAAGATAAAATTTGATTCTATTTGGGTAAGAGATGTGCTTGGATATACAAAGCAAAGAACAACACAGTGACACCTGACAGCCAATTAAAAACCAGAGTAATCTGGGGAGAAGTAACTTGTGCCAATGGAAACAGTGACACAGTTCATGCCAAATTCCAAACCAACCTTCCTACTAGGGCCAGTGGACATAGAATCCTTTTGATGCAGTACCCTCAAGATTTAAACCAATGCCGGGTGCGGTGGCGCACACCTGTAATCCCAGTGTCTCGGGAGGTGGAGACAGGAGGATCACAAGTTCGAGACCAGAGGCAGTCTTCGTAACTTAGCGAGACCCTGTCTCAAAAAAGTAAAAAAAAAAAAAAAAAAAAAAAGGGCTGGGGGCATAGCTCAGTGCTCCAGCACTTGCAAAGCATGCAGGCATGAGGCCCTGGGTTCAACCCCCAGTACCCCAAAAAAAAAAAAAAAAAAAAAAAGGTTTAAACCAATGAGAAGTAAATAAATAAAAATAGACATGTGCTCTTATAAAAAAAAATTAATGTATTCCTTCTGAAAATGCAAGCTACCTCAGAACTGTGATCTTCTATCTGTATGTCTCCCCCCAAAATTAAAATGAGTTCCTGATACACAAATGCAGCCTAAATTGAACATCACCTACAAATGTCTAGAATGTTAATTTTATCAGGAAAACATCTGATAATTGTATTAGATCATAGAATCAATCACCTAATTTTAAAACAATGCAGCCTGTGGACAAAAATTACAATGTGGATTCTTTTCATTCATTCAAGAAATACTGAGCAGCTGTAAATGCCAGGCATTAGAGACATAGGGTAAATGAAGGATCCTTGCTCTCCCAGAGTTTACGGTCTAGCAGGAGGGCAATACTACAGAAATGTTTATACTAAAATGATGACTTGTGGTAGAGGAAATGGATGATAATTTAAGTAAGTACAGAGCAGGGAGGTCTGCCCAGTGGAGAGAAATCAGACAGTCCCAAGGCAGTGGTGTTGAACTGACAGCATGGGGAGCCTAAACTGAAAGGTGAGGAAGAAGGGAGAGCAGGACAGTTCAGACAGAGGGAGGCTTGTAGACCCTCAGATGGGAAGGACTTGGTGAGTTCAAAGAACTGGTGGAAATCTATAGCAGTTCTGTCCATTCTTTCATGAAAAGAAGAAAAGAGGTTGAAAGAGTGGCAATCAAGATCATGGAGAGCTTGCAGGACTGGCATTTCCCCAAGAAACCCCACTGACAGATTTTAAGGATGGGAGCAGCATGACCAGATGTGCACCTTGGGATGGCCACTCTAACTCCAGAGTAGCCAGGCTGAGGGAAGATGGAGGGCAGTAGACCACCTCTAAGGCCTGTGGTGGTGGAAGACAGAAGTAAGTGGGGGAATTCAAAAGACAGTCGAGAAAACATAATCATAGGACTTGCTGGCTCAGCGTGAGGCTCCTCTATGACAACTGATGGGGACACCCAGTAGACCTGCTGGAGATACAGGTCTGGAGCTCAGAGTAGCAGTTCTGTGCTCAGAACTGCAGAAGATTCCAAGAAGCCATGATGGGGTGGAAATGGCCCAGCAGGAATCATTGAGCCATGAGAGACCCATCCAGTTAAGAATAAAGAGATGTGCCAGGGGCTGAGAGGAGGCGATATGGGGGAATATTGCTGAATGGATGGAGCTTCAGCTGAGGTTGAGGAGTAAGTTCTAGAGATGGTGATAGTAGGTGCAGAGCAATGTAAAGGTACCTAATGCCACTGAAAAGCACATTAAAAAATGGTTAAAATGATAAATTTTATATTTTTTGTATCTGACTACAAAAAAGAATAAATATTTGTGCATTATTTGTAGCTTCTAGAATAAAAATGTATTCATCTTTTAAGTAGTTGCAGCCTGCTCATTAAGGAGAGAAACTTTAATTTGGTTCCAATAAAGTATGGCAGTGATGGTTATAGGACCACATCTTGGAGAAATGGTATATTTTTTGTATTTTGGAAATAGAAAGAAGCCATTTAAGATAATATGAGGTAATTCAATTCCTATATCAGTTGCCAAAACATTTAAATTTCTATATTCCCCAGCCCCAAAATAAGAGTATAGCTGCCAGGATTCCAATTTTAAATGGAGAGCTAAGTAAGTGAATTTTATATGTATTAGATTTCTTAATGAGCATACTTTACAGTTTTAGAAAAAAGAAAATACTCTTATACATATAGCAAACACATTTGTCCCACATAACAAAAAGGTTCATATTTTGCTGAATGTTTTAAGTTGAAGTTACTTTATAGACATTATATTCATAAAGTGTGTTTGGACAAGGTAGAGTTGTGCTGTTTTTTTTTTTTTTAAGTTTAAGTACTAAAGGTAGTCTAGAGAAATAATAGGTTAATAAGTGTTGGCTTCTTTTTTCCCCAGTACAGGAGGGGTTCAAACCAGGGCCTTGTGCATACCTTTTAAGTGCTCTGCCATTGAGCTGCACGCCAACACCCTTTTTTATTTTTTAAATTATGACAGGGTCTAAGTTTTGCAGGCTGCCTCTGGTCTGGAACCTGTGATCCTCCTGCCTCTACCTCCTGAGTCGCTGGGATTACAACCATGGGCCACCATGCCCGGCTAAGTGTTGGCTTTTCTAATTTGTACCAACATCCTTACACTTTTTTTCAAGTGTATCTTCTTCAAGTAAGCAACTTAGATATTGTCCATACCTTTTTCAGTCTGATGCAGAGTTCAGACTAATATTTTACTGCATCTGGTAATGTATTATATATTTAAAGCCTAGTGACTTTATTTTGACATTCTTATGGTTTCATATGCTATATTCTTCAAACAATAAAATTCTGATGTCTTATAAAAAATTTTTCATGTTTACTAATGAAAATCAAGACAAGTAATGAAAGTGGGAGAGAATGGATCACTAGAGGAAGAAGACTCTACAAAGGAAACTAAAATAATTGGCAAAGAGGTTGATAGAAAACCTACAGTGTGAAGTCATAAAAACTAAGTAGAGCATTACCGGGGCAAGTGTTCAACCAATTGGGATGCTACAGAGTTACATCCAACAAGGTCAGAAAGGAACGGAGTGTTTTCAGCAACATGGATATCAACAGTGACTTTGAAGAGAGCTGCTGGCAGTGGAAGCCAGGAAGAGGCAGAGTGAGGAGAGAGGGGATTGGAAAATAAAGCCCAGAATGCAGACAGAAATCTGACTACCATTGGAAGGAGACAGAATGGTGACTAAAGAAAATGTAACAGATGCTTTTAAAAAATAAGGTGTGTCGGCCAGGCATGGTGGCGCATGCCTATAATCCCAGCACTCATGAGAATGAGGCAGAAGTCATCTGAGTTTCAGGCCAGCTTGGGCTACACAGCAAGTCCTAGATCAGCCTAAGCCACATAGCAAGACCCTATCTCAAAAAAAAAAAAAAAAAAAAAAAAAAAAAAAAAAAAAAAAAAAAAAAAAAAAAAAAAAAAAAAAAAAAAAAAAAAAAAAAAAAAAAAAAAAAAAGGGTTAAAATGTCATCAACATAATCAGCAAAATAATCATGTCAGTGGGATACAACTTTATATTAATAATCTCAATATTTCTAGAATTTACATACTAAAGAACTTTTCATACTATTTGTGGAATAGAAAGAATAATTATAAATTATTCTCTTCATCTCATAGGTAGTAAAACTGAGCCATGGGAAAATTTCTCTGAGAACATTTAAAAGAAATTGATGCTCATCAAACAGATATCCTCATTGAGTTTTCAGGTAAAAAAGTACAATGCATTGTTGGCTGGGTGTGGTGGCTCATGCCTATAATCCAAGTGACCTGGGAGGCTGAGGAAGGAGGACTAAAGGTTCAAAGCCAGAGGCACTGTGTTCAGAAAAAAAATTACTGTAGCAGCCACATGTTCAAAAACCCTAAAATTACCCTGGGCGTAGTGGTGCACATCTGTAATCCTAGCACTCTAGCAATCTGAAACAGGAAGATTGACATGAGTTCAAGGCAAGACTACACCACACACCAAGTTCAAGGCCAGACAAGGCTACACAGTGAGACTCTATCTCAAACAAATCAAAATAAAACAACAACAACAAAAAAGCCCTAAAATTTTAAGGCTAATACATGTGTTAGTTTTTGGCACATGTCCAATGGATGATACTTTATATTCCAGTCACATCCTAAAGATGCCAAAGTCAGTCTTCTGGATTGGTGCATTGAGGGCTGCACTGATACTGAGACCCAGGACCAGTCTCGTGTCCACCGGATCAATAATCCCATCATCCCACAGCCTGCCAACAGAATGAAAAATAGGTTATTATGAATTTCCCACCATATCACCATTTATATGCTTCATGCCCCAAAATGCCAAGGAAGGTTTTCTTCAGATAATATATGGATATACAAATGAGCATCTCTGTACTGGAACCTCACAACAGAAGCCATGTTCAAGAGAGTGGAAAAGAGAGAGAAAAATAACATGACCTTCACCTCAGGCCACCACAGAATGTCATATTGAGCTTAAGGCTCTAAGAACTACTTAAGAAATCTCAAAGTAATCCCTGACATAAAAATATTTTTGCTTATTTCAGGAAAACTATCCTATTCCTTTTCTGCTCACATAAGTGTACTAACCAAGCTGGTATGTTTCTGTCATTAATATGGAGAGCCACACAAACCCAAGTAATAACAAACCAGTGACTTTACTGGAAAAGGTGTACTCCCCCTATCTTCCCTTTTTATTTGTTTGCTTTTTGGAAATAGGCTTTTGCTATGTAGCCCAGGCTGGCCTCAGATTCTCCTGCCTCAACCTCCCAATGGTTGGGATTACAGATGTGCACCACCATGCCTGGCTTCTCTAAAACTCTTGTTGTTGTTGTTAGGTGCCACTGAGTCAGGTCTGACTCATAGCAACGCTACATACAACAGGACAAACACTCCCCAGTTCTGTGCCAGGCACACGATCATTTTTATGTTTAAGTCCATTGTTGTAGCCGTTGTGTTAATTCATCTAGCTGAGGGTCTTCCTTTTTTTCATTGACCTGCCACTCTCTCAAACATGATGTCCTTCTCCAGGGACTGGTTCCTCCTGACATGTCCAAAATACATAAGATGCTTAAAACTCTTAGCAAACTGAAAATTACTGAATAGACTTCAGTATATTTCAGTAATAAAATACATACCTTTAGATGCAGTTACTTTTTCCTACAATAAGAAAATTAATAATCTTAAACTGCTTTCAAAAGAAACTTCTCAGTAGAGATTTTAGTTTGCTTTTCATCAACAGCCTCAAATTTATAAAGAAAATGATAGAGAAATATCACTTTTTAAAGGTTATTAGTACGTGGTAGTTTTGCTTTCTTTAAACAAACTGCTTCCAGTGTCTGGAAACCACATCAATTATTAAACCATTCTTACTTCGACTGGCAGGAATCAAATTGTTGTTCATAAAACATTCATAATAGGTACCCTAACGTATCAATGGCCAACAAAAAGAAACCCACGCTTAGAATCTGAACAGGAGAATTGATCACTTCCCTCTGAAGCCTACAGCAGCATACTCTCACAAGCATAATGAAGGAGGGGCTGACTAATGATGTCTATTAAAGACTGCTCCAGGTAAGAGTCTCTGATAAAATGCCGGATAAAGTTTGATTGCAACAAGGGAGCAGAGGCAAACTGGCAAGCTATGTTTGTAACACAGAAGGATTTTAAAAAATACTGGAGGGGTTGGGGATGTGGCTTAGTAGTAGAGCTGGGGGCTCCAAACCCTAGTCTGTGGCCTATTAGGAGGTGAGTAAGAGTGAGCAAATAAAGCTTCATCTGTATTTATACAAATTTAATGCACCCAAATCATCCTGAAACTACCACTACCACCCCCCGCCACGACCATCCCAGTCTGTGGAAAAACTATCTCCCATGAAATTGGTCCCTGGTGCCAAAAAGATTGAGGACCACTGTGGTAGGGCAATTTTCTAGCAATTGTGAAGCCGTAGGTTTGATCCCTAGCATAAGAAGGAAAGAAAAGAGAAAGAAAAGAACAAAGAAAAGAAAAGAAAAGAAAAGAAAGGGAAGGAAAGGACAGGAAGGGAAGAGAAGGGAAGGAGGGAGAAAGAGGAACGAAAGAAGGGAGGAAGGGAAGAAGGGAGGGAGTGAAAAGATAGCACTGGAGGTTCCAGCAATAGGTAATGACCAAGCTCTTTGAAAAGCCAGCTCTAGCCAGGGAATTATTGTCAAACTAGGATTTACTAAACCCGAGGAAGGCACCCTAAACCACCTTGAAAATCTAGCTGGGTGTGGTGGCACACGCCTGTAATCCCAGTGTCTTGGGAGGCAGAGGCAGGAGGATCGAAAGTTCGAGATCAGAGGTAGTCTGGGTAATTTAGTGAGACTCTGTCTCAAAAAAAAAAAAAAAAAAAAGAAACAAAAAGAAAAGAAAATCTCTTCATCTTTGAGAGAAAGTTGCTGTCTCCAGACAACCAACAATTTCAACAAAAGGGTTAAGCACCTCCCAGTTAATAAACTTTTCTGTCTTTCAACATTTATTTCCAAAAGTAAATCTACCTAAGCTATGTGCACTCCTGCCTTTAATGTAATCCATAAAAAAATTAATGTTAGTATGAAAATAATAAAAGATGCCACCTTTCCCAGAGATGACTTTCACAGCTGAAAAACAAGCTAATGGCTCACACAAAATACTCCATTTTTCAGGGTTTAATATTTCAACTATCCCTAAACATTTCAATCAAATCTCTGTGTGAAAAAACTGGCTGTCACCGGGTGTGGCGGTACATGCCTGTAATCCCAGCAACTCAGGAGGCGGAGGCAGAAGGATCACAAGTTCGAGACCAGAGGTGGTCTGCATAACTTAGAGAGACCGTCCCAAAAAAGTAAAAAAAAAAAAAAAAGGGCTGGGGTGTAGCTCAGTGGTCCAGCACTTGCAAAGCATGCAAGGGCGAGGCCCTGGGTTCAACTCCCAGGACCACAAAAAACAAAACAAAACAAAACAAAACAACAACAAAAAAAAAACCTGTCTGTGAGCTTATAATACATACTTTATATTTTATCTTAAATATTTTATATGATTTTCTGTGGCTTGCCTCTCCTACTGGCTATTATGTAAGATAAGAAACTCAATTGTAGAGTCGGGAGAGGTGGCACATGCCTGTAATCCCAGCAGCTGGGGAGGCGGAGGCAGGAGGATCGCAAGTTAGAGACCAGAGGCAGTCTGTGTAATTTATCGAGACCCTGTCTCAGAAAGTAAAAAAAATGGGCTGAGGGTGCAGTTCAGTGGTCCAGCACTTGCAGGGCATGCAAGCTCGAGGCCCTGAGTTCAACAACCCCCACAGTACCACAAAAAAAAAAAAAAAAAAAAAAAAAATTGTTTCTCAAATCATTAAATGAACAAATTACCCATCACGACAAAATGTACCTATAAATTTGTCTGTAAAAATATGTATTTAAGCAAGGAGACACACAGGCCTTTTAAAATCTAAAACATTATTATTTGAACTCCAATTAATGACAGTGTTGAAAATCAGTCTGCTTAAGTCTCTGTATGACAGTGCTAAGAGCAGAGTAGGCCCCAAAGGATGTGTTCAAATGATTGAAATGGATTCTAATGTTTGATTTTCCTTTTCCCTTCTCAACCCAGTTTGCCCTCACTGGTACATGGCATAAATCACAGAGCAATCTAATTTTAAAAGACACAAACAATTATTGCTTTTACCATCTGCCCAAGGGATGAAAGAAAGACATGAAGCTTAGACTCGTCTTCAGAATGCAGAACATTAAAGTTGTTGGAAAAAACATCTAAAACCACATGCCACCAGGTCTCCAGCTGCGACAGGCAGGGATAATTTATTACCTCATTAAGTGGCACAAAAAACAAATAACCAACAGCTGCAATGGAGTGTGCAGTAATTACTTGGCCCTGACGAGGGGACCCTGACGGTGACTAATCACCTTCTGAGTGTGTGAGCACACTTGCCAATGAGTGCCAATACCTGTTCAGCCAACTGCATACTTAAAATGGGTTACCAACAAAACAATCAGAGAGGAGTCTGACAGGAATCTACATTTTTAAGCAAACATTCTAAGTAACTCCTGAAAGTGGAACACCCAAGATTGTAACTTTTTTTTTTTTTTTAATGGTACTAGAGGTTGAACCCAGGACCTCACATTTACATGCTTTGCAAGTGCTGAACCACTGAGCTCCACCATCCCCAGCCCATTGTTTTTCAGTTTCTGAGACAGGGTCTCGATAAATTACAGGCTGCCTCTGGTTTCTAACTTGCGATCCTCCTGCCTCAGCCTCCCAAGCCGCTGGGATTACAGACATGTGCCACGGTGCCCAGCTTCCAAGATCGTAACTCTTATTCCCAGCTCCTGGCATGGCCTGCCTCTGGCAACAGGCCCCCTCCAGACCCTGGATACCCTAACTAGAGGCTGGATGAAGGGATATAGAATCATACCAATGGGGATGGATCTACGGTACAGGGAAGCCTAGGACAGGTTTAGAATAGAGATAACAGGACAAAATTAAGTTTGTAAAGGCATTACTATCTTTTTTATTTTTCTTCCTTTCGGTTTTTCGAGACAGGGTCTCACTATGTAGCCCAGGCTGGTCTCATGCTCTCAATCCTCCTATCCCCGCCTCCTGAGTGCTAGGATTGCAGGTGTGGGCCACCACACCTAGACAGACTATTTTTTGATTCCTATGAAGGTCAACCATCCCAACCGCTCAGGTCTCAGTAAAGCTGCTTCCCTGACTGCCAAGAGGCCCACGAGGGAGTGAGTGATTCTCCAGCTCCTACCTGGCACTGGAATAGTAAGGGTTTCCTTCCTCTTCAAACCTCCTAATGATAGGCTCCTTCAAAGCTGCCTCTTCAGCACTGGAGAACTGAAAGAAGAGGGACCTTGAGTAAGTCAGCTTCATTGAAACAACCGACACCATTTAGGTAACCTCAAAAAGACAACGGATTGCATGAATAATAATAGTACAACTAACGTGCACAGTGATGTATAAATCACAAGTGATGCTTTAGCATTCATAGTCTTAACTGAGACATGAGTATCAAAGTAGTACACTGGTATTAAACCTCCTTTATCAAAGACAACATCCCGAGGCCATCTAACTAAGGATATTGTTTCTCTGTACTCCAGAAAGGTACAATAATGGATGTGAATTACACAATATAACAAAAGAGCTATATACATTTAGTAGTCTCTGGTCAGGAAGGATGACAAGTCCAAGATTTTCATTCAAAATAGCCTAAATGTATAAAAGTTTAAGGCTTAAAGGGGTGAAATGTTAATCATACCTTGAATAACTTCTTCAATCAATTTCCCAGACAGCCAATATTTTTCCCAATATTTAAAAATCTCATGGCTTTCCTATCAGAATTATAAAGATCAAGTGATAACTCAGATATAAAAATCTACAGGAGAACTTATTTTGAAACCTTGAAAACTATTTTTACCTGAAAGAAATTCCAGGACTGGGGATGTGCAGCTCAGTGGTAGAGAACTAGTATGCACAAGGCCCTGGGGTCAATCCCCAGAACTGAAAAACAATTTCAGCCGAGGCGGTGGCACAAGACTATAATCCTAGCACTTGGGAGGTGGAGACAAGAGTATTGTGAGTTTGAGTCTAGCCTGGGCTACAGTAAGACCTTATCACAAAAAAAAAAAAAAAGAAAAGAAAAAAAAAAAGAAAAGAAAAAATTCACACCAGAAACACATGGTTTATTTCAAGTAAATCATACCTTCTTTAATGTAAATATTTTAATATCATTTTATAGGTCAAAAGTTTGGAAGAAGAAAACCACTAATACATTGTACTTTCCTTTCATATATGAAAAAGGGTAAATTCAAATATCTGAATGTCAAATTAATCAAAGAACTACCACTTAATAAGAGATTACTATGCTAGGCTTCAGGGAGTTTGAGACATGCCTTCAAAATATCAGGTAAAATTTCCCATCTTACTTCCCCAAACATCTCTACTACCAACAACCCCACTCTCAGGCCCATATCCCCACCAGACAAACACACACAAAAGCAACGGTGTCCTTTTGCTTTGATACTAGTTGGTACTAAAATGAATCTAAAACCTCAATTTAGGGGCCAGGTGTGGTGGTGCATGTCTATCATCCCAGCACTTGGGAAGCAGAAGCAAGAGGACTGAGAGTTCAATGTCAACTTGAGCTACATAGTAAGACTCTGTTTCAAAAACAAACAAATTAATTAATTAACTAATTAAATCCCAATTTAAGTCTGCAGAGTTCTGTTGCTTAGCAAAGACAATCAGGGATGCAAGATATGAGTGGCTGCATTCAGGGAGGCAGTAACCACCTCTTTGGCTTTGTGTTATCCCCACTCTACAAACCAGTGGTAAATCAGATGATCCCTAAGGGGCAGCATGAAGCCTGAGAAGGTAGGGCCTCCTCCATGTTATGATTTCCCAGGATGAGACAACACTGGGGCTGGGGGTTAGTTCAGTTGGTAGAGTGCTGCTCTGCGCTGAGGCTCTGGGTTCAATCCCCAGCACTGCAAAAATGGGAGAAGAACCTGGCAGCCCATTCCCAAAACAACAATTCTGAAACAGCTACTGAAAACCCTATGAATAGCAGAGAAGCACTGACATAGTGCCAAGTCAAGCACAGTGTCAGAGAATGTTTCATTCTGTTGTACATGGGGTTGCTATGAGTCACATCCGGCTCCACGTCATCTAACAACAACAACATGATGAGACAACAGTGCACCTAAGCAACTCCAGGAATGCACAGCAATCATTTTAAGGCCTGGAGCTTACATAAGACAGATCAAAGTTATAACTAATAAAAATCAATGAAAAATTTCAGAAGACTCTAGCAGAGATACAAACAAAAGAATCCATTTCAAAAGCTGCCACTTGCTGATTTGCACTTTCTTTCCATTTTTCTTTATTTATACTTTCACAGAACACTAATGCAATTCAATTCTCAGTAGATGACTGACTCCCCCTATCCAGAGGATCCTCAACAACAATCTAAAAGTGAGAAGAGGAAGACAGAATTCTACTGCTTTCAATCATAAAATCAAAGAAGGAAATTGGATTTATTTCTGTTTCACTAACAGCAACTGACTAAGAATGAAACATCTTTATGCCTTAGATACTCACAGATGATTTCTGAAAAATTTGTAAATGGCCACAAAGGTACTCCAAATGCAATGGCTTTAAAAAGAGACAATGCACACATAAGCCTAAACTGCCGAAACAGCTCCTGGGTCCACATCTACGCCAATCCCAGAACACAGAGGGATTCTGTGTGCTCTTCTCCTGGGCTCTGGGAGGTGTGTTGGTGAAGGCCAAATGCAGGCGGAGAAGGAACATCCCTTACCTGTTTCCCCTCCCGTGCTTTCTGGTCCCTTGCTACCGTGGCTAACACAGTGGCCGCCTGCTCCCCTCCCATCACTGAAATACGAGCATTTGGCCACATGTAGAGAAATCTTGGGCTGGGAGAAAAGAA
Source organism: Pedetes capensis (assembly GCA_007922755.1). Classification (NCBI taxonomy): domain Eukaryota; kingdom Metazoa; phylum Chordata; class Mammalia; order Rodentia; family Pedetidae; genus Pedetes; species Pedetes capensis. Next base: position 108,374 of record VMDO01001511.1, on the reverse strand, counting down.
AAGAAAAGAAAAGAATAATCAAGTTAATTCAATACACAACACAGAGGTCTTCAGATGGCATGTTTGTCTTTTAAATTAGTGGTTCTTATTTCTAGCTGTGGGACTGGGATTTAGCTCAGTTGGTAGAGTGCTGTGCTACAGTCTCTGAGGTCCCAAGTTCAATTCCCAGCACTGCAAAAATGGGAGAAGGACGTGGCAATCTACTCCCAAGGCAATCCTGAAACAGTCAGCCATTGAAAACCCTATGAGGGTCGCTATGAGTCGGATACTGACTCAACAGCACCTAACAACAACAACAATTTCCAGCTGCATATTACAATCATCTGCAGAGCTTTGACAGAAACAAAAAACAAACAAACAAAAAAAACTATACCTGGAACCCATCACAGATCAAACTCCAGAGGTGGGACCTGCACATGGATTTGATTTTCAAGTCTGCTACATGATTTGTTCTGGGTCTAAAAGTACTCATTGTTGTTGTTGTTAGGCGCAGTTGAGTGAGGTCCAACTCAGAACAACCCTATATACAACAGGGGAAATAGTCCTCAACACTGTGCCACGCTTGTCACTATTGACAGTACTTCACTGGGTTTTCAACAGCTGATTGTCTCGGGAGTGGGCCGCTGGGTCCTTTTCCCAAGCCTATTGCACTCAATATTCCCAAGCAGTCTCCCCATTCAAAGACTAGCCAGGTCCAATCCTATGTAGCTTCTGAGATCCAATATTCGTAACATCCTCTTATCATCTGTGGCTCTGTCCCTGTTTCAACTCCTGATGCAAGCCCTATGTTCTCTGTTTATGTTTAGTTTCAATAAGGGATTATCAAGTTTGTTAACCTTTTCAAACAAACAACTTTGGGATTTACTGATTCTTGTGTTTTATGTTTTCTCTTCGTTATGTCCTTCCTATTTGTTCTTAGGTTTAAAATGCTGCTCTTTCTGAGCTGGATGCTCAGTTTGTTGATTTTAAGCCTTCTTTTCCAGTACAGGATATACAGTTAAGGCTATAAACCTTTCTCAAAGCAAGATCTTAGCCATATTGCACAAGTCTTAACCTGTAGTATTTTCATTAACAGCCATTTCAAAGATTTCCTGGTTTCCACTGTAGATTTTTTCCCCTGAATAGTACCTTTAGCATGAAATTTAATTTCACCCTTCTAGATGATACAAATTAGGGAGTAATTGATCAAGATTTGCAGCATTCTATATCCCAAATCTGAAATAAACTGACCACTTATAATTATACTTAAAGCGTGTTTCTTTCTTCCAGAGAAGTCATGACAACCACACACCTATATGCTCTACCACACATCCCATAGTTTCCAGCCCCGTAGGATCCCCCAATGATGACAGTTATCTTTGGCACTTTGGCACAGGCTACGGCAGCCACCATCTTGGCACCATCCTTGGCAATTCCTTCAGCTTCATACTCTCGGCCAACCATGAATCCTAGGAGAGAGAAGAGAAAACCAGCCTCAGGGGATGGCACTAACGTGCAGAAGCCAGCTCCACCAAGGTACTGTCAAGGATATCTTGGATCACACTAACTTTTCACACTAACTTTACTACAAGCCTTTCATCCTAACAAAATATTCATATGTGAAATTTATCCCAAAAAGTATGCTTTAAAACCTAAAATAAAATCCTCTCTTATTGCTTTTTAAATTTCCTTAAAGCAGGTCATTTGAGTGCACAGCAGAGATCTTCAAAGAACAAACGGAAGCAATCTGTCTTAAAGAAACTACCTTGAATCAGAGGCTTGACGGTGACAGACTGTGACATGACCAGCTCGGGAAAAGGTACTGTGGTGTGTCAGACTGTGAGGGCTTCAGCAGCCACTGACCTGGTTTAAAATAAAGACTGTTCCTTCCACAGCATTGCTTTAAAATTTTGATGAAATAAACATTAATGTTTCATGGGGACACTAAGAGTCACTGACGGTGACTCAATAGCAAGGTTCAACTTTTTTCTTTCTGCAGGTCTTAGGGGGCTGAACCCAGGGCTTTGCACATATCTCGCAAGTGCTCTATCATTGGGCTGCACCTCAATCCAATTTTTATTTTGAGTCAGTGTCTCACTAAGTCATGCAGGATGCCTCTGGCCTCAAACTCACAATCCTCTTGCCTCCACCAGCCAAGTCACTGGGATTATAGGTGTGCACCACCATGCCCAGCTAAACATTTCTTTTTAATCATTGTAATTACAGAATCCTTCTACTTCTTCAAGCCCCAGCTCTGCAGAAACTGCCCTGAAGACACTGTGCCTTTCAGGATTTAGGTTCCTCCCTCTTCACCCTACAGCCACCAAGCGGGACTTCACGCATCCCCTTCCCCACCCTGGTTTCCAGAGAAGGCAGTTCCGTCCCCCATGTGTGGAGACTCACTCGCCAGACTGTGTTCCTGCTTTGCAGATCTCCAGCAGCAGCTCATCCAGTTCCGCTCAGCAACCTGATGGAGCACCGCTACTTGCTGCGGTCACCACAGGCACAATAGGAGGGCCCTTGTCTTAACCAAGCATGGCCTGCTGCCCCCTGCCACCCTTCAGCAGGCCCCCAAACTAGCTGAGCACTCCTTGAGCTAGTGCATCTGGACTTCCTGGAACATTCCCACCACGAGTACCTGAAGTATCAGCTCTTACTCCACTCCCACCCGAGCCCTGCTCCTCCATCTCTGCAGTGGATCTGCCTTCAAGAGGAGGAGGGAAGCCATCTCATTCCACCTTCTCAAATCCTCCTCCCATCATGTGAAAACAAACAAACCAAGAACAGCTGTATAATCCTGATCCCTAACTCCCTTTACTCTGATTTCTGTGGAAGAAACCAGAATTTCTCAGACTGTCCCTGAGCCTTCTTTTCTTTTCTCTGGGGTTTTCTTATCTATTCCCACAGTTTCAAATGCCATCTCCACATTCTGATGATGCCTACTTTTCCATCCTCAGCTAAGACACCGCTTTTCTGCCCAGTATTTATTCAGTGGCCTGCTACATGTCCAAATGAGTATCTCACAGGTCCCTCAAATCCAACGTTACAAAAGGAAATTCAGCCTCTGCTCTCTGCCAATACAGCCAAAACAAAACAAAATACAAAGAAAGGGTCAGTCTCTTCTAAGCACAATGTTTCACTTACTGGTACGAAGTCATTTTTAGATATCACGTAGCATGGTCCCTGGATTCAGTAAGCTTCAGAGTCCTTTCCACCTGTACCTTAGACATGGGTTGCCACACAGGGCCCTCTCAGGCTGCCATCCGGAAATAATTCCTCTCCAAACTCGTGGGGCTAGGGATGTGGCTCCTAGGTAGAGCACTTGCCTAGCCATATGCAAAGTGCTTGTTTCTACCCACTCCACTGCAAAAACAAAACAAAACCCAAACCCTCATCTAACCAAGAACCTTACATCTGAGCACAGTAAGGGATAAAGCTGCTTTTACACCAGTACTATATAAAGACCTATTCACTGTTAAAAGCCCAACTCCTCCCTCTCAGAAAAGCCTGCCTGATCCCAACAACTAATCAAGAGCCTCTTTACCCTTTGAACCTGAGCAACCACATCTGACTTAGAAAGGGCAACAAGAAAGTTTCTGCTAGCCAACATATCTGAATGTCTCCTCCATAGCAGAGTGCAACATACAAAGCAGCAGAGCAGAGAATCACAGAAGTGTGTAAAGAGAACTCTAGAGCATGAAAGACCTAAAAAGTCATTCTGTCCACCACGTGAAGATCAACAACAGTCCATGAAGCCCAGAGAGGCAACAGAACCCACTTGGCTCGTACCATTCTTTGGTGTCAAAATGCAAATCCCCACACTGCAGTTCAGGACGTACAAGTACATTTTAAAAAGATGTTACCACAGGTACGATTAACTGCACGGTATAAGATAAAAGGAGGACCACAGCATGTACTTGAAATCCTTGGGGGAAACAAAGTACTGGGGAGGAGACAATGGGTCAGAGGACCCTGTCTGCTGCTCTCTGCATGGGTGGCACTCATGTGCAGAAGGCAAGGAAGGCCATTTGAATGAGATACACAAAACTCAGAAAACACTTCACTTCGAATATACAGATAACCTCAAAATATTTAACCTTGATAAAGGAAAGTGTTAAGCCTTCAAGAGACTCTAGGAAAAGCATGCCCAGTGGAACTTCCTGCCCTAATATAGGAGCCACAAGAGACAGAGTAGCTCTGCAATAAATGTAACCAAACTGAGCAAGCTATTTTCTCACCAGTGATGTTCTGAAGGAACACTAGAGGAATATTTCTCTGGCAGCACAACTGGATGAAGTGAGTACCCTATAAACAAATAATATGAAAAATCTTATTTTAAAAAGGAGATTAACTCCACAATCATCATGCATCCTACAAAACCCACAATTGAGGTCAAACACAAGAATCAATACCTTGTATCTGGCTAGTCTGACTGTCCTTTAACAGTAACAGTCCAGTGCTGCCCCATTACCAATACCACCATAGGTAAACGCGGGTTTGTACCCTACTTGCTTTGCACAAGTGCCTGTGTAATCACTGGCATGTGGCTGTAAGACAAGTGTTGTGTCAGGAATGAAGTCAATCACGAGCATTCCAAGCAGTAAGTGAAACTTAAGTAGGAGAAAAGACCTTCTGTCAATGAGAATTGCTGGACTTTGCGATAAGATATTTCTCTAAGGCTCTACTTTAAAAAAGGTAGAATACAAACCCTCTATGGTATCAAGGATATTTACATTTTGATGGTCATTTGAAGTTCCTTCATGCATTAAGATTATGGGAAAATGTGTATCATTCCAAATAAACGGGGTCTTTAGATCAGGTGAATGTTAGAGACCTTCTGGCCTTGGGTGTAGAAAATTATCGGATGATCCAAAAATGTAACTATTCTTTCCCTATCTTCTAAAGATTATTGAACAAGAATCACATATAAACCATTTCCTTTATGTTTTACTGTTTGCAAATCCCTTTACCTCTGCTGGAAAGACCTTGGCAGACACAAAATCACAAAGTAATTGCTCAGCCTCATTATGACTGTTTACAGGAATGAGGAAATCACATAGGCCTTTGGGGCTTATTTTAATAGATGAAATATCAGACTAGGGCCAAACACAGCTCCTCCTGGGTTTATCTGTGCCAAGCCAACAGATAAAAACCCGGTGTGTTGTCTGGACTGGGCTTGACATTTCCTCTACCGAAATAAGCACAGTATGTATTCATGAAAAGTCATTATTTCAGAAATATTTAAGATTTTGGGAAATACTCATATATACTATTAAATGAACATAAGCAAAATATCCATATAAGGTAATTTCAGTTTTACTTCTTTAAAAAACCTAAAGAACCATAATAAATTATTATCAAAGGTTCTTTGTAATGTGATTATGGGTGATTTTTACTTTTACTTTCTTGACTTCATTTTATAATTAAGTTGAGGGAACAATAATGTATAGCAGAATATAGAAAGTGGTTTCGTTATTTTGTTTTGTTTTGTTTGAGGCAGGGTCTCACTACAGTCTCAGGTAGCTGGCCTGGAACTTGCTATGTAGCCCAGATTGGCCTCAAACTAAAGATATTCCTGGCTCACCTTCCCAAGTCATGGGATTACCAGCATGTGCCACTACACCTGGCTGAACTTTTTTTCTTAAGACAACACTTTATCAAAGTATGTTGTTGTTGTTGTTGTTGTCGTCGTCGTTGTTGTTAGGTGCCATCGAGTCGGTATCCAACTCATAGCGACCCTACACACAACAGGCAAGACACTATTGTCAGTGTTTCTCTGCTGTTCATAGGGTTTTCAACGGCGGATTGATTTTTGGGAATGGGTTGCCAGGTCTATCTCCCAAGTCTACAGCACCTGGTGTTCCCAGGCAGTCTCCCCTCCACACACTAGCCAGGTCCAACTCTGCTTAGACTCCAAGATCTGACAGGATCAGATGCCACAGGGCTACGGCTGCAGGCATTTTATTAAAGTATACACATTACATTTTCCCAAGATTAAGTAAATCTGAGACAAATGGCGTGTGAAATCAAATACTACACTGACAGATACTTAGATCCCCTTCTTTGAAAGTCAGAATGCCAGTAACAAAGACCTATCATCTTCCATTTTCAAAAAGTAAAAATAGAATAAAATTAAAGTGAGGACAGGATGGGAGAGAATAAACAGATCATGTCTCAGAACTATCTGAATAGGAGGTATGAACCCCTCTAGCACAGGAAACCCTAGCAATTGAGACACTTTGAGGACAAGTATCCCTACCTTCTTAGAACACATACATGCTTTCTATAGCAACTATAAGTCAAGTATACCTCATAAAAATTTGCCTAAAATGAGTATATTTGATTTTTTAATAGCGCTTCAGATAGCTTATCACCTCATATTAATATAAACCACCTGAAAAACTGTTTCCAACACTAGCACACATGCATACATACAAATACACGCACAGAGTGTTCTGTCTGTTATCTGGTTAAACATTATAAAGCTTTCATGCAATAAAGTTTAATTCATTGTGTGACCTTCAAAATTAATTATGTTAAATTAAACCAGAAAATCTTGAAGCATTTTTAACCACACTTGCCTTTTTTGCAGACTCAGAAAACAGAACTCCATTGTTTCCAATGATCCCTACAGGGTATCCAAATATTCGAGCAAATCCTCAAAAGAAAATTCAAAAAGGATTTATGTTTGTTAGAGCGCTTTTATCTCACAACAGAGGCGTATTTACACATTCTTTAATTTCAGAGAATTTTATAAGGAGATTTTGTCTATGATACAAAACAGTACATGTCACAAATTTTTATTCCTATGGTACTGGAGTCTGGTTTTATTTTGTGCTTTGCTTCTTGAAAAGGTCATGTTACATGTCAAGGTTTCCATTTGTTTTTGACTGGTTGGTGTGGTTAAATGGTCATCTCAGTGTGCCATCCATTTATCCATTCATTTAACATATATCAAAAGGGCAGCCGGGCTTGGTGGCTCATGCCTATAATCCCAGCAACCTGGGAAGCGGAGGCAGGAGGATGGCAGGCTCCATGTCAGAGGCAGCTGCATAACTTAGCAAGACCTGTCTCAACACCAAAATAAAAAAGGGGTCGGAGGTGCCGCTCAGAGGTAAAGCACTTGCAAAGTATGCGCAAGGCCCCACATTCAACCCCTCTCTTCACCCCAACCTTGTACAAATTACAGTACAGTTAAGAAGAGACAGAGGAAACTGGATGTTTCCCTGGTATTCTAGATACACAAGGGTGCCACAAGTCTCTTAGCAAGTACTAGCAAATACATAAAAGTAGATGACAAGGACAGCTCATCCATCTTTAGAGAAAACAGAAAAGCTCTGATTTGTTTCAAACCTCTACACAATGAGGGTTACATCCTGCACTTTGCAGTCACAAATCCTGTCTATATATCAAACAAAAAGCTCTTAATCACTTAACGCACCTAAATACAAAAACATAAATTCTGTTCCAGTGTGAACCTTTCTCTTGCTCACAAATCAAACTAGGACAAAGTGCTGAGAATTATCCTTAAGCCTCAATGTATGTTTGCAATTTGGATTTTTGTGCTTGCTTTTTTCCCTGCTCTAAGATGTTGTCTTCAGAGTAACTACTAGATTTACAAGCTTTTTATCACCAAGTAAAATTCACAAAATTGGTTCTGCCACTTGCCCAAAGATTATTGAACATGTTAGATTATGAATCTAACATGTGCTTGGAATATTGTTCTTCAAAGGTGTACAAACCTAACCCCTTAGACAAAGGAATTAACTTCCATAACCATTCTTAGTTTTTCCAGAGGTGGAACTCTGTCCTGCATTCTCCATCTAGCATTTGCATAAATCAGCTGAAGACCTACACTGAGGCTGTGAGATAATTCCACTCATTCTACATCCTCTGGAAAGCTAATCATCACATAAAACTTTCTGGCTGAACTAGGGACTAAAGAATAAAGGAGACAAGGCTGGAATCTTCAAAATAATTATGTTACCCGGAGAAACAAAAAGAACTACAAATATTTCCTGCTAATTTTACTATAAAAACTTTTCACATAATACCACAAAGTCACAGATAAGGGCCTATATGACAGCACCTAGCACTCATTTTAAACTCGCTAGAACCATGAAGCCACCAAGCTATAAATAATCTTTAAAAATAGTTCCTCTTGAAAATGGAGTCACATATTTTAGTGCTCTAAAGCACTGAAACAACAGATCACTTATTTTCAAAGCAGAAAATATTCAAATTTTCAATTCTTCACTTTTATACCTGTGACTAATGTGTCTCCATAGAGGGCCTTGAATTCATTGAATCTGCTTCCATCCACAAGTCTAGCAATGACCTACAAGGAAAAATAACAATGTCCCAGAGAAATTATATCACAAAAGAGTTTTTGCATTAAAGTTACTTATAAGGAAAACAATTCACAGTGACACTGCCACTTCCATAAAATTTCACCCTGCATAGAAAATCTCACTAGAATTTCATTTGACATGCATGGTTAATGCTCTAAAGGAATTCTAGGCTCTGATTTAACACTTCACTGTGAAAGCAAGAGCACCATGGTGCACACGAGAAGCAGCAAAGGGTGCAGGGGCTGGTGGCTAAGCTCAGAGGTCCAGGGTGTGTTCCAGTGCCTCAGGTGGGGTCCAGAGATTCCATCAGAAGTACAGCATAGATGGTGTTTGGAGCCAGAGGATATCAGTTCCAATCAAAAGTATCACGTGTAATCTGGATGTTCCAGAGGAGGCCATTTAACCCATCTGAATCTCAATTTTCACTTCTGAAAAGATGGAACAAAGCTGGGAAGATATGATGAACTGGTAATAAAGGAACCTATGAAAATAGTGCTGAGATGAAGAGTCAGCTCTGACTCTTAAAATCCTCTAAGCCTGTTTCTTCACCGTTAAGGGGGTGGTGGGGAGAGGGGGAGAGAAAGAGAGGAGAGAGAAGAAAAAGGGAAAAAAGATAACACTTTAAAAGTGCTAACTAAACCATACTGCCTGACTCTCGACACATCTAACAACATTATTATTATTAAGCCCTCAATAAATGTTCATTGATTCTGAATCCAATATACTCAAGGGGCCTGGAGCCGTCGTCCTGTGTCATCTGATCCTGTCAGATCTCGGAAGCTAAGCAGGGTTGGGCCTGGTTAGTACCTGGATGGGAGACCACCTGGGAACACCAGGTGCTGTAGGCTTGGGAGACCGACCCAGCAACCCACTCCCAAAAATCAATCCGCCATTGAAAACCCTATGAACAGCACTGACAATAGTGTTTTGCCTGTTGTATGTAGGGTTGCTATGAGTCAGATACCAACTTGACGGCACCTAACAACAACAATACTCAAGGAAGTATCTACATACATTAATCTAAAAGGAGCAGAAATTACTAAAGAGTTTATCCTGAAGCTCACCATTATACACCAAGACTATTTCAGTGGAGCACATGCTTGGCATGCACAATGCCCTAGATTCAATCTCCAGCACAAAAAAAAAAAAAAGAAAGAAAGAAAAAAAGAAAAAAAAATCTCTACACATAAAGCATACTTCCAAACTTCTTTAGAAGCTATTTTGCTTTATTTATTTGTTTGTTTGTTTGTTATTTTCACAGTACTGGGAATTGAACCTAGGGCCTCAACCATGCTAGGCAAGCCACCACTGAGCCACATCCCCAACCCCTTTTGTACTTTTTATTTTGTGACAGGGTCTCATTAAGTTGCACAGACTGCCTCTGGCCTCGAACCCATGATTCCTCTGCCTCAGGCTTCCAAGCTGCTGCAATTACAGGCACCATGGTGTCTGGCTTTCAGAAATGATTTTAGACAATACATATTCTTTTCCTATATAGTTCACAGCTTTTCCTATTTTCCACCTCAATCAAAGCCTTCCTTTGTAAGATGCAAAGGCTGAAAATTGAGGGAATGCTTCCCAATATCTTTCTCTGAATAAAGTAAGACCTTAGTTTGACTTATCTTTTAGTTATTTTCCTAAATATAGGAATATACAGTTATCTGTTTTAGGTGCTATGGACCTGCAAAACTGAACTTTTTAACAATCAATCAACACAACTCTCAATCTTCCACACAAAAATGAAGCTGCTCAAAGGACACAGCAACCTAAGGCCATTTAATATGAAATGACCTCATATTTGCTTTACAGTTAATACCACCCTCCCACATAAAATATTAACTTATCTTCATAAGAACCCAGCCTTGAAGAACAGACATACAATATGCTACTATCCCACTTCTGGATAAGCAAAACCAATACTCAGAGAGGTTAAACCCAGTACATCTGGCTAGGGGAACAAGGACTAAAACCCAGACTTTCCAACTCAGAATCCAGTGTCATTCACAGCTCCATACACTATCAAGTCCTCCATGTATGGCTTATTCACTATTATAGAAAAACTTAATAAGCTATAATCACTATGATCAGCACGAAGCAGCAAAAAGTAGAAGTCCAGATTACCATTTAAGAAAGCAAAGGTATCTTTTTAAAAAGCTTTCCATTAAAATGCAATGGAAACCACATGAAGGCACGGATTTGTATCTGTTTTGTTCGCTCCTATATCTGTGGTGCCTAAAATGATGTGTACATAGAACACATACTCAATAAATACTGCTGAAATAAAGGAAAAAGTGGTTGTGCTAAAAAGGATAAGCTCTCAGCCATCTAGAAACTTGGCTATCGAAAACAATGCAGTCTTCAAGAACATTAGATTGTAAGTACTATGTTTCTCTGTGCCTATACTTAATTAAAAGTCAAACTAAAAACCTAATCCTAAAATTTATAGTCACCCCACTAAAGTGAAGTATTAGTTGAAGTTCTATAATATCCAAGATTTAATATCCTCTAGCAATAACAGGGTATTGCTTAAATATATATCTATGCAATAATACATTCATCAATTCATGCAAAAAATATTTACTGAGTGCCTACCATGCTGTCATGTTACAGAAACTTGGACCTAGCCATAGAAAATGTTTCATGAAGAACTTTCAAGACAAGGGAAAATGTTTATCATTTAAACTGAAAAAAAACAGAATTTGAAAAACTACATAAATACACACACATACATACATATACTACACAGGGGGCCAAAAACCCAAGTCATCACACACACTTTCCAAATGCTCTGCCACTGAGCTCCACTCCCAGGCAATTTTTATTACTATTATTTTTTATTCTGAAACAGGGTCTCACTAAGTTACAAAGGCTGCCTCTGGCCTCGAACCTGTGATCCTCCTGCCTTCACTTCCCAAGTTGCTGAGATTATGCTCAGCATACATACACATTTTAAGAAAGAAAAAAACTGTATTAAAATTGTAAGGCCTTCCAGTTTAAGATGGTGGATTAAAGGCAGCCTCCATGTGACATGGTAAAACAAAGGAGTTGGAATAGGAAGGAGTGGACTCTTTTCCAGAGAAAACAGGTCTGGAAAAGCACAGAAACCACAGAGGAGGCTGAGCTAGTCCCAGATTGTAGAACAGATCAGAGCAGCAAGAGAGACTGAGCAGGACACATCTCCAGCCATGGTTTCCCATGGGGGAGGGGAAACAGGCCTCATCCACAGAGGTAAGCCACACAGCCCTGGCCATCAGACTAGCCACCCCATAGAACAAGCACAGAATCCTTGAGAGACTTGGACTCTTCTGGGGACTTGGTGAGACAGTTGCTCTCCCTGACTGGGGAGTTCAACATGAGAGGTGCCTCTTTCCCATGCCATGTTCCGGATGACCCCATGCCATCTTGAGAGATGGGATGCTGACACACTGAGAGGTTTAGGCGGCAAGAGGCTTGGGAAAGTTGCTCAGAAGCAAACTCCACTCCACAAGGAGAGTGGACCACACCATCGCCTGACCGAAGCTATGGAGACTGACAACTCTGAGCTATGGTCAGATAAAAACCATCCTCAAATGACCATCACCTCCACCTAAAAGACTCCAATATTAGAGGCTAAAGAAAGAAGCCACTCCAGTTCTTTTTCTTCCTTTTCTCCTTTTTCTCCTCTTCCTCCTCCTCCTCGTCTTCCTCATTCTTCTAATTCTTCTTTTAGTTCTTCTAATTCTTCTTCTAGCTCTTCTACTTATTATTAGTAGTATTATTCTCCCTCTCCTTGTTTTTCTTTCTTCCTGTTGTGCAAGGATTGAACCCGGGACCTCGCGTGGAGTAAGTGCTGTACCACTGTGCAGTACCCTCAGCCTTTTTCTTATTTTTGCTTGGAGACAGAATCACATTGAATTATGCAGGCTGTTTCTGGTCTGGGGCTCAAGATCCTCCTGCCTCACTCCCCAGAGACACTGGGATTGCAAGGGAGCAAGTTAGTGTCTGGCTTCTTATTTTTGCCTTTTCTCTTTTTTCCTCTTTTTCTATTCTTACCTCTTTTCATTGTTAATTTTCATTTCCTCATTTCTCTTTTCTCTAATGTAATTTTTATCATTTTTTTGAGTTATATCTTTTTCTGCCTGTCTCTTTTTCTATTTGTACTTTAAATCTCTTTGGCTTACTACTTCTTATTGCTCTGCTTATGTTTACTTAATTCTGTTTATACATCTTTTACTTTATTGTGTAAATTTTTTTGTCTTTTGCTCCTTTCCTCCCACTTTCTAATAGTCATTTCAATTCTAGATCTTCTTTCTCCTTTCTTTTACTTCACCCTTGAAGCATCCTTCTGTCTTCCCTTTTTCTTTCCCTGTTCTTACTTCAAGCGAATATTATTTATTCTTTCACTCTAAATATTTTTGTAACTTCATAGCTTACTCTATATTATTATTGCCATTCTTTGTTCTATGGACATTAGTGGTACAGCAGTTGGCCATAACTACTTTTAAGTGTACTTCTATACCTGGTTTGGTTGGTTTGTTCCTCTGATAGTGGTTTGTTTTCCTCTCTGGGAGTAGCACTGGAGATTGTGATCTCACATGAAGGCTGCTCACTGAGAAGACACCCAAGTAAAATGAGAAGTGATATCTGCCCCTAAAGATACACAAATACACAAATCAGAAATACAAGAAACATGAAAAAGCAAGGCAATGCATCTCTTCCAGAACACCATGATTCTTTAACCACTGAATCCCAAGTCACTGAAATAGTTGAAGTGTCAGACAGAATTTAAAAGTCTACTTGTAAAAATGATCAATGACCAAAGAGGGCACAAACAAGCAAATAAATAACAAATGCAAGACAATCAATATAGGACCTAGGTCAGAATGTCACCACTGTAGAAAACAAAGTCAGCAAAATGGATGAGAAATTAAGATTTTGAAAAAATAAACAAAACCAGAAATGTTGAAAATGAAGAACTCAATAAACCAAATAAACACAGTGCAAAGCATCAATAGTAGATGAGATGAAGCAGAAGACAGAATATCAAGGACGGGAGACAAGTTTGAGGAAATGCTACATTCACATACCACCAAAGAAAAAAATAAAAGAACATGATCACAATTTTCAACAACTTTGAGCCATGGTCAAGAAACCAAACCTGGCCGGGCGCAGTGGCGCACACCTGTAATCCCAGCGGCTCAGGAGGCAGAGGCAGGAGGATCGCAAGTTTGAGAACAGAGGCAGTCTGCATAACTTAGCGAGACCCTGTCTCAAAAAAAAAAAAAAAAAAAGGGCTGGGGGTGCAGCTCAGTGGTCCAGCACTTGCAAAGCATGCAGGCGTGACACCCTGGGTTCAACCCCCAGTACCACAAAATGAAAAAAACAACCAAACCTGCAAATCTATAGGGTAGAAGAAGGAACTGAGATAGAATCTAAAGGCAAAGAAAATTTATTCAGGGAAATTACAGCAGAAAATTTTCCAAATCTGGGGAAAGGAAAGGACATCCAATCCACAAGATGCATTTAGAACACCCAACAGACATGACCAGAAAAGAACTTCCCCATGATATATAATAATTAAAATGCAAAGATTACAGAACAGAGAAATAATATTAAAAGCTGCAAGAAAAAAACACCAACTCATTTACAAAAGAAAACCCATCAGAACTCGCAGCATAAACCCTAAAAGCTAAGAAAGCTTGGAATGATATATTTGAAGCCCTGAAAGTAAATAATTGCCAACCAAGATTATTATACCCATCAAATTTATCATTTAAGTTGATGGAGTAATAAAGACATTTAAAGATGAGCACACACTAAAGCAACACATGACTGCCAAACTAACATTGCATAAGGTACTTAAAGGAATCCTACACACATAGGAGGAAGAAAGACAGTGTCCATCACAAGAATACAGGAAAGAAAAAACTTCATGGGAGGAACAAACTAAAGAGAACTAGGAAAGAATCAGTCATATTTAACTAAAAAAAAAAAAAAAAAAAAAAAAAAAAAAAAAAAAAAAAAAAAAAAAAAAAAAAAAAAAAAAAAAAAAAAAAAAAAAAAAAAAAAAAAAAAAAAAAAAAAAAACCAGCAAACCTTGAATACAAATAAGAGAGAAAGGAATAGTATATGCACCAACCAGGAAAATACCCTACACAATTTATAAGAATCAGCAAATCCCTCCCAATAATAACTCTAGATATAAACAGTCTTAACTCTACAATTAAAAGACAACTTAGCAGACTGGATTAAAAAGCAAGACTCAACAATTTGTTGTCTGCAAGAAACACATCTCACTGACAAGGACACCCATACACTAAAAGTTTAAGGATGGGAATGGATATACTAAGCAATTGGAAGCCAAAAAAAAAAGGAGTAATTCTCCTTATAGCAGGCAAAGTAGACTTCAAGTTAAAACCAGTCACAACAAACGAAAGTCACCACACATAAAGAGAACAACCAATCAAGAAGGTATAACAATTGTAAACATATAAGCACCAAACATCAGTGCACCCAACTTCATTAAAAAAACACTACTGGACGTAAAGGGACAGATAGGTTCAGATACAATAATAGTGGGTGATTTCCATACTTCCCTCTCATCAATAGGTAGAACATCCAGACCAAAAAAAAAAAAAAAAAAAATCAACAAAGAAACTTCAAAGTTAAACACCACAATAGATCAAATGGACTTAATAGACATACACAGAATATTTCACCCAAAAGCTACAGAATACACATTCTTCTTGGCAGCCCATGGATCTTCACAGAAATAGAGTACACAATCCTAAAATTCATATGGAAGCACAAAAGACCCTGACTCACTAAGTGATCCAGAGCAAAAAGAACAGTGCAGGGGCATCACAATTCCTGATTTCATATTATACTACAAACCCATACTAACAAAATCTGCACGGTAATGGCACAAAAACAGACAGGGAAACCAATGAAACAGAATAGAGAATCTGGAAATAAGTCATCTATGCAGCTACAGCCACCTGACATTCAACAAAGGTATCAAAAATATCAGCTGGAGCTGGGCATGGTGGCACACGCCTGTAATCCCAGCGGCTTGGGAGGCAGAGGCAGGAGGATTGCAAGTTCAAGACCAGACACAGTCTGCATAACTTAGCGAGACCCTATCTCAAAAAAGTAGAAAAATGGGCTGGGGGTGCAGCTCAGTGTTCCACCACTTGCAAAGAATGCAGGCGCAAAGCCCTGGGTTCAACACCCAGTATTGCGCAAAAAAAAAAAAAAAAAAAAAAATATATATATATATATATATATATATATATATATATATATATCTCAGTCGGAGAAAAGACACCCTCTTTAACAAATGGTACTGGGAGAACTGGAAATCCTCATATAGAAGAATGAAACTATATCCTCTTCTCTCACCTTACACAAAAATAAATTCAAAATGGATCAAAGATTTTAATGTAAAACCTGAAACTTTGAAACTGCTAGGGGAAAACACTTCAAGACATAGGCATAGGCAAAAACTTCCTGAATAAGACCCCAATAGTGCAGGAAACAATAGCAGGAACTGACAAATTGCAATGCATTAAGTTAAAAAGATTCTGCACAGCAAAAGACACAATTATCAGAGTTAAGAGATCCTACAGAATGGGAGAAAATCTTTGCCAGCTATACATCAGGCAGGAGATTAATATCTAGAACATATAAAGAGTTTAAAAAACTAAACATCAAAAAAGCAAAGTATACAATCAAAAATGGGCAAAACAACTGAATAGAGACTTCTCAAAATAAGATATACAAACGGTCAGCAATCATATGAAAAAATGTTCAACATCCTTAGACATGGGGGAAATGCACATTAAAAGCACAATGAGGCCGGGCGCAGTGGTGCACGCCTGTAATTCCAGCGGCTCAGGAGGTGGAGGCAGGAGGATCACAAGTTCGAGACCAGAGGCAGTCTGTGTAACTTAGCGAGACCCTGTCTCAAAAAAAAAAAAAAAAAAAAAAAGGGCTGGGGGTGTATCTCAGTGGTCCAGCACTTGCAGAGCATGCAGGCATGAGGCCCTGGGTTCAACCCCCAGTACCACAAAAAAAAAAAAAAAAAGGCACAATGAGATACTATCTCACCTCAGTAAGAATGACTAGTATCAACAAATCAAACAACAAATGCTAGTGAGGATGTGTAGGGCACTGTCTAGAGAGGCAGTTCACCCTGGGGCCTATCTAGGCCCCTTGGAGGACTGAGGCTTGTTCCCCAGGCAGTCACCTTTGTCCAACATACAGGAACTCAGGGTCATAGAGCTCTCCAAGATGGCACTGGCATCTATTCCCTTCCCTCAGTCCCCTCGACACCGATTGGCTGTTTCCAAACCCCAGAATGGCTCCTAATTGGACCATTTGGGAACCACCCCTGATTGGCTACTTTTACAAAACCAAATTTGAATATCCCCTCTGATTGGCTGAAACCCATATGAGGTGACTGCCTCTGATTGGTCCCTGGAAAGCCCCAGAAGAGTATATAAGGGCGGTACACAGGGCAGTCTGGGTCCATTCCATTGACCAGGACAGACAAGGAAACAATAAAGAGCTGTTGGAGCAGAGCACTCAGTCTTCATTGGGAAGAAAAGAAGCAAGGAGCTGCCGTGGGCAGAAGCCTCTGAGCCTGCCTTTCTCAAGGCTTCTCAGAGCAGCTGTGGGCATAAGCCTCCTTTCTGGGCAGCACGGGGTGCGGCTCTTGGGTGGTTGGCTCCCCCTCACCAGACAACGGGTCTTTGGCTGCTGGTTCCCACTCGCAGCTGGTTCCCACTCGCAGCCGGAGCGAGTCCAGCTGCAGGGTGACACCCCACAAGGATGCAGGAAGAAAAGAACCATATTATATTGGTGGTGGGAATGCAGGTTGGTCTATAAAACATATGCAATCTCTGAAGGAATTAAAGAAAACATTCAAGTGACAGGTGGGAATAGTGAAAGATTCTACAGGGAAAATATTAAATGATGTAGGAAACATCAAAAGAAGATGGAAAGAATACACAGTCATTATACCAAAAAGATTGGCAGATGACCAGTCATTTCAAGAGTTTGCATATGATCAGGAACCAGTAGTATTGAAGGAAGAAGTGGAAGCTGCCTTGAAAAAATTAGCAAAACACAAGACTCCATGAATTGATAGAATACTAACAGAGATGTTTCAACAAACAGATGCAACAGTGGAGGTCCTAACTTCTTTATCCCAAGAGATTTGGAAAACAACTACCTGGCCAATTGACTAGAAGAGATCCATTTTTGTGCCTATCCCCAAGAAAGAGGATCCAACTGAAAGTGGAAGTTATTAAACGATATTAATATCACATGCAAATTAAATTTTGCTAAAGATCATTCAGACATGACTGCAACAGTATATAGACGGGGAACTGCCAGAAAATCAAGCTGGATACAGAAGAGAGCATAGAACCAGGAACATGATGGCTGATGTCACATAGATACTAGCCAAAACAGAGAATACCAAAAAGATGTCCTATTTTTTACTGACTATGCAAAGGCATTTGACTATGTGGATCATAACAAGTTACAGATACCACTATCAAGAATGGGCATACCGTAGCACCTAATTGTGCTCATGAGGAATCTGTACATGGACCAAGAGGCAGTCGCTCGAACAGAACAAGGAAACATTGCTTGGTTTAAAGTCCAGAAAGGTGTGCATCAGGGCTGTGTCCTTTCACTGTACCTCTTCAATTTCTATACTGAGCAAATAATCCGAGAAGCTGAACTTTATGAAGAAGAATGTGGCATCATGAGTCAAAGAAGATTTATTAACAACCTGCATTATGCAGATGGCGCAACCCTGCTTGCTGAAAGTGAAGAGGATTTGAAACATTTACTGATGAAGATCAAAGAACACAGCCTTCAGTATGGATTGTGCCTCAACATCAACAAAACAAAATCCTTACACTAGGTCAGTACACAACTCTGTGACAAATGGAGAAAAGATTGAGGTTGTCTAAGATTTTGTTTTACTTGGTTCTACAAGTCAACACCCACAGAAGCATCAGTCAAGAAAACAAAAGACGCACTGCATTGGGAAAAGCTGTTGCAAAAGACCTCTTTCAAGTGTTGATAAATAAAAGTGTCACATTGATGACAAAGGTGCACCTGACTCATGTCCTGGTATTTTCAGTTGCATCATATGCTTGTGAAATCTGGACATTGAGTAAGGGAGAAAGGAGAAGAATTGATGCTTTTGAATTATGGTGCTGGAGACAAATGTTGAATATAGAACAGACTGCCAAAAGAACCAACAGATTTGTCCTAGACGAAGTGCAACCAGAGTGCTCCTTGGAAGCAAGGATGGCTAGACTGCATCTTATATATTTTGGACATGTAGTCAGGAGAGACCAATCACTGGAGAAGGACATCGTGTTCGGGAGAGTGGCAGGTCAATGAGAAAAAGGAAAACCCTCTACTAAATAGATTGACACAGTATTTGCCAAAATGGGTTTAAACATAAATAAGATTGTGTGCCTGCCACAGAATGAAGGAGTGTTTTATTCTGTTGTACACAGAATCGCTATGAGTTGGACCTGATTTGATGGCACCTAACAACAACAACATCATTTAATATTTTCCCTGTAGAATCCTTCACAAATGCCACTTGAGGCTTGAATTTTTTCTTCAACCCTTTAAACTTGAGAAAAACAAGCTTCTCTTTTGATTTTCTATCTCCAGCTCTTTGTACATGTCATTATAATATTTGATTGTATCTTCTCAAGCTACCCTTTAAAATCTTTTATTTCCTTCCTTAACTTCATCATGTCTTCCTTTTACTTTAGCTGCTCAACATTCAAGGGCAAGTTTCAGAGTCTCTTTTGACATGTAATTTGGTCTTTTCTTTTTTCTCTATGTTTTTAATAACTTTTTGCCGTCTTCATGAATGATGTCTTTGATGTCATGCCACAACTCCTCTGGTCTTCTATCATTAGTGTCTAATGCATTAAACCTGTTCTTGAGGTAGTCTCTGAACTCTGATGGGTTATACTCAAGGTCATACCTTGGCTCTTGTACACTTGTTCTAATTCTCTTCAGTTTCAGTTTGAACCTGTATATGAGCAGTTGATGGTCTGATCTACTATCAGCACCTGGTCTCGTTCTGACATTTGATATTGAGCTTTTCCATTGTCTCTTTCCACGAATGTAGTCAATTTGGTTCCTGTATGTTCCATCTGGTGAATTCCATATGTACAGTCACCGTTTATGTTAGTAAAAAATGTATTTCCAATGAAAATGTTATTGGTCTGACAGAATTCTATCATGCAACCTCCAGCATCATTTCTGTCACCAAGGCCATATTTTCCTTCCACTGAGCCTTCTTGTTTCCAACTTTTGCATTCCAGTCACCAGTAATGGTCAGTACATCCTGACTGCATGTTCCATATATTTTGGCTTGCAGCATCTGGTAAAAAAATCTTCCCTATCTTCATTTGTGGCTTTAGTGGTGGGTGGATAAATCTGAATAATAGTCAATACTACTCACTGGCCTTTCTTGTAGTTGTATAGACAAAATTACTCTATCACTGGCAGCATTGTACTTCAGGATAGATCTTGAGATGTCTTTTTTGATCAAGAATGCAACCCCATTTTTCTTTAATCTGTCATTCCCAGCATATAGTAGATGATTAACAGGTTCAAAATGGCCCATGCCAGTCCATTTTAGCTCATTGATGCTTAGAGTGTCAATGTTTATGTGCTCCATTTCCCTTGTGATGATTTCTGATTTTCCTAGATTTATACTAATTACATTCTACAATCCAATAATTAATGGATGTTTACAGTTGTTCCTTCTCATTCTGAGTCTTGCCACATCAGCAAACGGAGGTCTGTGGGGCTTTACTCCATTTCCGTCATCAAGGCAGACTCCATGTAGTTTTATAGTCAAGGGGTAAAGTAACTTAAAGTATTAAAGCTTCTTATACAGACTCTCAATATATTACGACTATTTACTAACTTAAAAATTATTCTGCCAGCCTATGGATGCCAAACAAAATAAAAGCCTACATGCTCTAAGTAAACACTAAAAATTGTCACTCTAGATTACAGAAGACTGTGTTGCAATCTGTAACCATAGCAACTTCTCCAACTATAATCAAGTCTATCCTTCACTAATGTCATATTGATCTAAAAAGGTATGATTTTTTTCTTCCAACAACTTACTGGCATTTCATCCATTTCCCAAAATAAGGACACTGAAAAGAAATAGTCAAAAATTGTCAAGTGGTCCTACATCATTCCTAACGTCCACAGGAATATAGAGTCACATCTGTGAACAAAGCAAGCTTTGTTGTGGTACAATAAAAACTTCCCGATTATTAAGAGACTTTTCTCCCTTTCCTTTGGATTTCCTGGGTACTTCTGATACATACACTGTGGAAAGACATCTCTCCCATATACATCACTATCCTTTCCTATGAACAAACACATTGTAACAAGTGTTAGCTTTGAAAGTCGACACACACTCACACAAAGAAGACAGCATTGCTAACAGCTTCCAGTTCCACCTTCACATACCTCTCGGACATCAAAGCTCCTCTTCAGGTTCACACCAACTATTCCATATAATTCATCAGCAGGAAATAAAGGCTCTTCAGAAGGTTCAACAGTAACCTATAGAAATTTAGAGCAACTGGGTTAACCTGTTTAACATGACTCAGGAGGCATACATAAGTCACACAGCTTTGCAGGAAAATAATAGATGAAAATATCTTGCTCACATCCAACTTCTTCTGATAATTGAGACTCCTTACAATCTTCCTGGTTAAGTGAAGGGCATGATGATCATCCAAAGCATAGTGATCGGTGACTCCAGACTTTCTACAGAGCAAAGCACATATAATCAGAACCAGAAAAAGGAAAGTAATTAAATATTTTAGACCCCAAATATCTTCTTTCATCTGAGAATGACAGCACTTTTATTTCCAAACACTTTAATAAATGTCTTTTTTTTTTCAGTACTGGAGATCAAATTCAGGGTCTTGTGCATGCTAGGCAAGCACTCTATCACTGAGCTACATCCCTAGCAATAAATGCTATTTTATTTGATCCTTACAATATCTCTATTTGAACAACAAATGCTGGTGAGGATGTGGGGAGAAAGGAACCTTTATACACTGGTGGTGGGAATGCAGGTTGGTGCAGCCACTATGGAAGTCAGTATGGAGGTTCCTCAAAAAACTAAAAATAGAACTGCCATATGATCCAGCTATTCCACTCCTTATACATCCAAGGGAATATAAGTCAACATGCCACAGAGATACCTGCTTATCCATGTTTATTGTGGCATTATTCACAATGGCCAAGATACAGAATCAACCTAAGTGTCCATCAATAGAGGTGCATGGATAAGGTATATATATATACCCTAGAGTTTTATTCATCCATGAAGAAGGACAAAATTATGGTATTTGCTGGAAAATAGGTGGAAATAGTCATCATTTTAAGCAAAATAAGCTAGACCCAGAAAGATAAACATCATATGCTTTCTCTCATTTTCTCATATGCAGATGTTAGACTTCAAAAATATATTATTAAAAAACATACAGATTATGAAAGCATATGGGATCTAAGAAAGAAAGATAATGGACTAACAAAAGGGGGAGGGGGCAAGAAGAAAGGATACTGGGCGAAAAGAAAGAAAATATCACATATGTTGTTACCCTTATGGCAAAATCAGGATGTCCATACACAGATATACTCAAAAAAAAGACATGCAAGTAGAAGGGAGACCACTGGTGGGGAGGGGAGGGGTGGGGGACGGGGACCACAAGAAGGCAAGGACAAAGTACAATGAAATAAGTGTATAAAAATGTCATGTGACCCATTAGGTTGTACATTAAAAATTACAAAACAAATTTCAAAAAAAAAAAATCTCTGTTTTTCAAAAAGGAAAGATAGAGGCACAAAAAGGTTAACCATCTCACCCTAGGCCCAGCTGCATCAGAGCCCTGGCCTTCTATTTCTCAACCTTGACCTTCTGCTAGACTGCAGAGCCTTACCCTCAGGGCTTCATTCAGGGCTCATCCCATGCACAGAATTGCACATGATATCCAACGACATATGGCCTACATTTATGATGTGGCTCCTAACAGCACAAAGTGTTTGTATCCAACCAAGCTTCTAAGGAAGATGCCAATTGGGGTCTCCTTTCTGAAAGACTGCTTAGCCCCCTTTCTACCAAGTCACACCCCAAAGAAAGCCTCACAGGTAACAAACTAAAAGGCTTGAGCACACTGTCCTCTGAATGGTAAGTGAAAGTGGGAACTGATAAAATGGTTCTGTGGGGAGGGCCCTAAGAGTTCCTGCTCCATTTCAAGTGCAGTGAATGAAGTCAGGGCTTGCTCTGGTGACAAGTTCTGGCCCAATCAGATGACTTGTTGTTTCACATGCGGATATACTCTGACTTTCCAAAAAAATACTTTTAAAAATCTGCAAAATCAAGCAAAAATAGGTATCTAGGGGGAAAAAAGAAAAAAAAAAAAGACTTTTGGTTCATTGAACTAAGCTGCTACACTCTTTTGATGTCTTGTCTAAAGTAACTGCCCAACCCTTGGGAGACATCCTCAGAGTGGGGCCTTCATGGTGGCTTCATGTCAACCTCAGTCTCGGAACTGGGTGTTCCTAAATAAGAGCAGAGACCGTGTTTATTCTTCATAACCCCCAGTGGCTCACAAATGGTAGACCCTTCAGGTTCTTTAGTCTCAAAGGACATTTTATAATTGACCCTCTCTTTTAAATGCTTCACATATAATGTCAACTGTAATTACTGACTTCCAGCTACATGGTAGGCCTGCAGTCATACCACTGTGGCATCCATTCCCGTCAGATTTCAGAAGCTAAGCAGGGTCAGGCCCAGTTAGTCCTAGGATGGGAATACCTAGTACTGTAGTCTTGGGAGAAGGACCTGGCAGTCCACTCCCAAAAAACAATCAGCCACCAAAAACCCTATGAATAGCAGACAAGAAGTGGCAATAATACTGGGCAGGTAGTGTTTTGTCTGTTGTACACAGGGTCACTATGAATCGATCTTGACTCAATGGCACCTAACAGCAACAACAAGCTACACTGTGCCTACAGCCATACCACCCTAGCATCCAATCCTGTCCTATCTCAGAAGCTAAACAGAGTTGGGCCTGGCTAGTACTTGGATGGGAGACAACCTGGGAATATTAGGTGCTGTAGGCTTGGGAGAAGGACTTGCCAGCCCACTCTGGAAACAATCAGCCATTCAAAACCCTATGAATAGCAGAGAAGCACTGATGCAGTGCCAGGCATGAATCAGACCTGACTTGACAGCACCTAACAACAACAGCTACACTGTAATTCAGTAAGAAACAGAAGAAGAAACTGCTTCCAAATCAGCAAATATTTAAAATACAATGTTTTCTTATAAAAGCTGTCTACTAGTTACCAAAAACCCAGGAAATGAAAATCTTTGGTGAAACCCGACAAAAGTAAGTCTTTGCATCAAATTAATTCTTAAGGATGACTAATCAGAAAAGAATACATATGTATTTATAATGAAAGAGAACCCAAAGCAATTTGTGACTAGTAAATTTTATAACTTTTTTTTTTTGCAGCACTAGGGGTTGAACCCAGGGCCTTGTGCTTGTGTGTTTTGCAAGTGCTGGACCACTGAGCTGCACCCTCAGCCCATTTTTTTTACTTTTTGAGACAGGGTCTTGCTAAATTACGCAAATTTGCAACCCTCCTCCCGAGCCGCTGGGATTACAGGCATGCACCACCACTCCCGGCTTTAACATTATTATTATATATATTTTTTTAAAAAGCCATCTGGCTATTACAAACGATGACAATAATACTAACAGAGTACTTGGTACACTCTAAAAACTGTGCCTTGAAGGTCTTATTCAAATCTTCATCTTATACATAAGCACATGGTACTCAAAGAGGTTAAGCAGTTTGTCTTAGTCACAAGGATAATAAAGTGAGGCAAACAAAACACAAATTCCAGAGTTTAGATCCCTAACTTGATAGGCTGCCTAGGGCTTTACATTTTTTACAGTCAAAATTTTATAAAAACTAATGCTCAAGTCCTGGGGTGGGGTTTAGCTCAGCAGAGTGCTGCTCTGCATGCTCTGAAGCCCTGGGTTTGATTCCCAGCACTGCAAAAAATGGGAGAAGGACCTGGCAGCCCACTCCCAAAATAATCAGCCATTGAAAACCCTAATAGCAAGGAAGCACTGACATAGGGCTGGGCATGGCACAGTGTCAGGAAATGCTTTGTTCTGTTGTACATAGGTTCACTATGAGTTGGACCTGACTTGACAGCACCTAACAACTACTAAAGGGAGGCAGGAGGGCTGCAGCAAGTTTAAGGCCAGACTGGGCCACAGCCAGTTGATATTACACAGCAAGATCCTACCTCAAAACAAAACAACAACAACAACAAAAATCAATGCCCTTCAAATACTACCTTCCTTTCATTCCCCTGATCAAGCCCTTGCAAACAACACAAGCCCACTTTGTCCCAATCCCCATAATGCCCTTTTCTACCTACAGCCCCATCCTCTTCAGATGGAAATGTCCACCCCAGCCAGGCAAATCACTTGCCAGTCTCCTCATAATGGCCAGTAAATGGTCAGACGCCCAGTAGTGCTGCATATGAGACACTGAAGCACAGTGTCTGCTGAGCCCCTGGCAGCACTCGGCTGTCCTAGGCTCGTCTCTGATGATGTCAGCTCCCCTAGTCACTCCTTTCATCATTCCTCCTTTAGCCTTCAGATGGAAAACTGGAAGCATGTTAGCATACCTATTTTGAAAATGTTTCAGTTCACAGGTTTCTTTCTCTTTTCTGCCTAATTAAATTATAAATGCTTGAGGTCAGGGAGTTAGGTCTGAAATGTTTCTTTATGATGTATAACAATACAATTAATCTATCCTTAAGTGCTCAATGTGAGAAGAATGAATGAAAAACTGAGACAAAGATCCCTTAACCAACCAATCAAAGGACATGGCAGTTTTTTGGTAGGAAAGCAGAAATATTGCCACCCACCCTCCTTTCAGCATGGACTCTTCCCATAGCCACCTGACTCCCTGGGTTTGTGGTGGGACACAGGAAAGTGGGGCTAACCGCACCTGTGAAGCCGTGGAACTCGATAGTTCAATCTACTTGCCACTTGGGACATGGTGCTGGGCCCTATTCTCTATTCCCATCCACCCTCGGGTGAGCCATACTGTCCCATCACTTTAAATTCTGCCTCCACTCAGGTGACTCCCAAATCAAGATCCCCAGCCTTGACCTGGCCTCCTATGGCCAATTGCCTGGTCAGTAACCTTCACTGAGATGTCTCACAGCGTCTCCAACTTCTTGAGTCTAAAAAGAATGCTTGATTCCCCCCTGCCCCAGCCTGAAATCTGTTCTTCCTCCAGTTGTCCCAATCTCAAGAAATTAAATCATTTAATGTCATCATCCTTAAAACCTTTCCTGTATCCCTTCTAGGAAATCCACCAACTCCCTCAATCTGGTGCATAATAGGCATTCAAAGGATGCTTGTTAAATAAATAAGAAAGCTGGCTCTGCAGACCTTCTCAGCTACAATGAAAAAGCTAACACTTTAGCTTGGAAATGCAAACTTATCATTCAAAGAATAGAACTCAGAACAGCAGACTGGGAACAAATAAACTGTCGTTTGGTCTGGCAAGCTAAGTACTGAGAAAAAAATAATGTAAACCTTCTTTAAAACAAACAAAACAGCCTACAAAGAAACAACTACTCCTGTTTCACCTGCAGTGAAGATCAGCACCTCCAAGGTCCTCAGCAGACACCTCTTCACCAGTGGCAGCTTTAACCTACAAGGATAAAAATCAACAGTGAGACTGGTCCAAAGATACAAAATGCTTTCCTAAAAGTACATCTCCTAACCCTCTCTATACCTACACTCCTCCTTCCACAGAACTAAAGAACATTGTCTTTTCTTGTTCCACTTCCAAGCAAGCCCAAAGAATAGGATCTCTAGTATTCAGATGAAAAATCTGAACCCAGACTCTGAGAACATATATGCAGCCCCCGTACAAGTGATGAAGGCTTACTTGAGCCAGGCATTTCTGACCTGAAAGCTCACCCCTCCCCTAGGTCACACTGCCTCAACACATGTGATAAAACCTTTAAGTCTTTGCTCCACAACCTGGAACCGCTTTTCATTTCATCTACCCCCGGTGAGTTCCTACCTGGTCTGCAACATCTACATCCAGTCGTCCTCATAGTGAACAATACCCTATGGCATTAACAAAGTTTGCCTGCCTGTCCATGGTCTGCCTGCAGTGGTACCACTGTGGCATCCAATCTTGTCAGATCTTGGAAGCTAAGCAGGGTGGGGCCTGGTTACTACTGGGATGTACTGCCTGGGAACACCAGGTGCCGTAGGCTTGGGAGAAGGATCTGGCAACCCACTCCCAAAAATCAATCCACCATTCAAAACCCTACGAATAGCAGAGAAGCACTGACAATAGTGTTTCACCTATTATACAGGGTCGCTATGAGTCGGACACTGACTTAATGGCACCTAACAACATCATCATCCGTGGTCTAAGAGAATTCTGCAAACACCTCCAACATGGCACTTGCCAAACTCTATTTCTGTACTTTGGACATCTGTCATCAACTCTATACTGTAGCATTCTTGGGGATAGGAAGAGTGATTTATTCATCTTTAAATACTCAATAATTAGGCGGAGGGAGGGCACTAGCAGAAGGAAGCAAAGATTGCAGAAGGTGGGATGGGGAGGAGAATCAATGTAGAGGGATAAAGGGGGGAGAGGATAATATCAGTGCAAACAAGGAAACTTCATGAGTACATTGGAAAAATAGGGGAATATAACTCAAATATGCATTTGAGTTTTACCACGTATTAGTCATAAGGCTCCATAAACCCTCTGAGTTGACAGAAGTGTAACCAAAATTGATATAATAGTTGCATAATGGAAAAGGCCAATGCTGTATTATTCTGTACCCTGCCATCATTTATCAATAAAGGGAGAAAAAAATGAGTGAGGTAGAACCAAGTATACTCATTATATAAAAGTAAATGCTATGAACATTATGTTAATTTTTATTTAAAGCTAGACACAAAATAAGTGTAACTTGCATAAAGTAAATAATCCAAGTTTACTGGCCTAAAAACCTAATGAGTTACAACTTTGCCTGAAGAAGTTCAATCTTACTAACACACAATTTCTACATGAAAAAAAATTGGGCTAAAAATTTCGTTTCACACCAACTCTATATAAAAAAAGATCTAGATTACCTAATCCACCAAAATGTGACCAAAAAGAAAGAAATTTCAAATAACAAATCAAGGATGACTTAATTGTAACCTGAGAAATTGCAACAGGAAAAAGAAAGAAAACTCGTTTAATGCTAAATGCCAACCTGATCCTGTGGGAACTGTTTATTGATTCCTACATCTTTGGGTTGATTAATTTGTTTCTTCTTCATCACACAGGAAAAGTTTTTTATTAGAATATGAACATTAATCTAAGATACAGCATAAAAATATCAAAAGCTCTATCTTAAACAAAATATTTTCCCACTGGGAGAGATAATTAAAATTTTCACCTCCAATTATTCCACCCCAGAAATCAATTATTGGTTCTCCTCTTTCAAAACATTCATTTTAAAACAGCTTTCAGTCCAGACAATAATTATAAGAGGTATCTGGATATTTAAAGTTGTAAAGAGAAATAAACAACAGATATACTATATTTATTTTGGGGGGATCTGACTAATATCAACTGAAAAAATTAAGATTTGTCATCGGTTAATATTTACTGAACACCCACAACGGATTTGATACTGTGATAGGTGCAAAGATGATAAAAGTTAGAGAAAGTTAAAAGAGTCCTTTCTACTAAATAACAAATTCAGAAGATAAACAAGACAGAACAAAAAGTTCCTTCAAAAACTGATCTTATTACCATTGATTTATTTCAACCACTCTAAGCTACTCAATGTAAAAGCAATTGAATCCTACTCTAAGTAAAACCTTCAAAGACTTTTCTCAACTTTCTGTAAAATAAATGTCAGAATTTAGAATGTGCAAGGGGCTGGGGCTGGGGCTGCTGCCTTTTTCCAGCCCTAAACATGGTCTTTCAAGGTAGACTACCATGGAGGTTCCATTCTCCTGGAGAACCTTAGGCTTTCCCTGGCTCCTGAGTTGCTTCTTTCTTACAAACAAGTTAAATCTAAAGCCACAGAACAGGCATTATAACTACAAAAGCTTCTCTCTAAAATACTTAGCATTATTCCAGTGCCATGTTGCTGCCTCTCTTCCCAATAGAAGTTTTCAAATTTCACTCATACCCTTTACTTATTTTCTTATGAAAAATAAGCAAGATCTAATCATGGAAGTTTGTACCCTTCACTATGCAAAGGTAAACACTCAGTGCATTTTCCTCTTGTTAACCAATGCCAGCTATCACATACAGCAAGATAAATCTTAAAGAATAAGAACATTGCAGGCTCTCCATGTTCAATGCTGCACTTTTCACAATAGCAAGGATATGGAATCAACCAAAGTGCCCTTCAACAGAAGAAT
Source organism: Pedetes capensis (assembly GCA_007922755.1). NCBI lineage: Eukaryota > Metazoa > Chordata > Mammalia > Rodentia > Pedetidae > Pedetes > Pedetes capensis. The sequence continues at coordinate 79,480 of VMDO01001511.1, read as the reverse complement.
AGATAAAAAAAAACTATGGTACATATACACGATGGAATATTACTCAGCAATCAAGAAAAATGAAATAAGGTCATTCGCAGCAAAATGGATGGAATTAGAGAAAATTATTTCAAGTGAACGAACCCAAGCTCAGAAAGAGAAACACCACATGTTCTCACTCATATGTGGGAGTTGAATCAAAATTATAAGGAGGAAACATCCTATTCAAAGGTCAGATCAAAATAAAATGGAAAAAAAAAAAAAAAGCTAAGAATGGTGTCAATATAAATGGTCTAGAAAATGCATGCAATTGTTCTGACAAGATAATAACAAAGTTCGCTACAGGAAAAATTTCTATCTTAAACAGAACTGGGACTCAAGTACATATAGAAAATTATTACCTAGTAAATGATAGAGAAGACTTAGTTGGGGGGGAGGCATACAAGAGGGTAAGGGGGAACCTATATGAATAATGTACATCAAAATGCATATATGTAAATGCCACAATGAAAAGCATGTCAGAATGAATCACATTAAGGTGTACATTAAAAATGTCCAATAAAAAAAAAAGAACATTGCAGGCTTTCTAAATATTGCCTTGAGATTTTTGTTATGTTCTTGTTGTTTGGTGCTATGATAGCAATCCTAGGTACAATAAACAAAACACTCCCGAACACTGTGCAATACACATGATCTTTTCATGTTTAAGCCCATTGTTGTAGCCACTGTTTCTTCTCATTTTGAGTCATGCTACATCAGCAAAAGAAGGTCCCAAGGCCTTTAGTCCATTCCCATCATTAAGGTCCACTCTATTTTGAGGAGTCAACTGTTCCCCAGACATTTCTTGAATGCCTTCCAGCCTGGGGCCTCATTTTCCAGCACTATCTTTGACAGTGCTTCTCTGCTATTCATAGAGTTTTCAATAACTAATTGTTTGAGGAGTGGGCTGCTGGGTCCTTCTCCCTAGTCTGTCTTAGTCAAGAAGCTCAGCTGAAACCTGTCTACCTTGCATGGCCCTGCTGGTATCTGAAATACTGGTAGCTTAGCTTTCAGCATCACAGCAACATGCAAGCCCCCACAGCATGACAAGCTGGAGGCTGAAACTTTTATCACACTTAAAATGACAGCTCTTCCGTCTTATCTTCCATAAGTTATTAAAAATTAACACAATTGCTTGGGAAGTACACTTATTTTACAACAAAGCATGAGCTATTTTTTATTACTATTCCAACACCAAATATGTTCTTTGACAGCCTTTTGAAGCAACACATTGGCTTTGGGAGAAATAATTCACATAAAATCCACCACCTTAAAGCACACAATTCAGTGGCCTTTCATGTGCTTTGCAACCATCACCACTACCTAACCCCAGAAGATCTCACCACTTTCAGAAGAAGAATTTTTTTTCCCCCCAGAGTCTTACTATGTAACCCAGGCTGGCCTCAAACTCCGGACTCTCCTGCACTCAACTACCGTCACTCCCCATATCCCCCTCCTCCTACTCCCTGATAATCACTATTCGACTTTCTGTACCTATGAATTTGCCTATTCTAAATACTTCACAGCCCTGCAGCTGTAGCCCTGTGGCATCCGATCCCGTCAAATCTCGGAAGCTAAGCAGGGTCGGGCCTGGTTAGTACCTGGATGGGAGACCGCCTGGGAACACCAGAAGTTGTAGGCTTGGGAGAAGGACCTGGCAACCCCCTCCCAAAAATCAATCTGCCATTGAAAACCCTATGAACAGCAGAGAAGCACTGACAATAGTGTTTCCCCTGTTGTACAGAGGGTCTCTATGAGTCGGATACTGACTCGACGGCACCTAACAACAACAACAACAACAACAACAGATACTTCACAGAGGAAGAATCACATTGTTCCTTCTGTGTCCAGCCTGGCGTTTCTGAGGGTCATCCGCACTGTAGCATATGCCAGAACTTCAGTCCTTTTCACACCTGAACAACTTTCCATTGTATATATATTATAGTTTTGTAATCTCCTTTGCTTTTTTTAAAATCTGTTTAATATTCTTGGATTTTTCTTACATAATGGGATATTCTATCGTGAGGTATTTAACTACATGTGTCTATTGCTTTGGCATCTAGGATCACGGTGTGACATACTCAGATGAATAGACAGAACCAGGAATACGTTACTGAAAACCACTGGCATGGAGGTGACCAGAGGGAGGTGAGAAAGAGCAAGATGATGTCATCCAGTCATCACAGGTAGGAGGCCAGAGAGGCTGCCCAGGGACCCAGGTTCAGAAGGACCCCAAGATTAGAGTTTAATGTTCTGTGGCCACTCTCTCACCATTCTTCATCTCTGAGCTGCATATGGCGGTGCACACCTGCAATCCCAACACTCAAGAGATAGGCAGATCACTTATGCTCAGGAATTAAGGACCAGCCTACACAATAAGGCAAGACCATGTCTCAAAAAAAATAATTTTTTTTTACCCAGTAATAGGGAGTTGAACTAGGGCTTCAAGCATGCTAGGCAAGTGTTCTACTACAGAGTTCCATTCCTGGCTCCCCTCCTTTTTTATTTTTTTTTATTTTGAGACAGGATGTTGCTAAATGGCTCAGGCTGCCTCTGGCCCTGAACTTGTAATCTTCCTACCTGGGGATAGACCCAGGAAAGTGCTCCATCTCTGATCCACATCCTAGTCCCTGTTCTCTTAACCTTTTTGTCTTTTAAGTTGACATTTTAAATTTTGATGTAGCCCAATTTAACTTTTGGGTTTTTTTAAATGGTTTTTGCTGCTTGTTGTATGTCTTCAGAACCCTTTGCCCCAATCAAGTCATGAAGCCACTTTTCATAGACATTCTTTGAAAGCTCTGTGGTTACTAGCTTTGTACATAAAAGCTTTTTTCTATGTCTAAGCCAGTGATCCAGCTCTAATTAACTTTTGCATATGTTGTGAGGAATAAAACATGGTTAATTTCCAAATGGATTCCCATCCCATCATCATTTGTTAGTATTACAGGTGTGTATCACAGAGTCCAGCTTCAAAATATTTTTTTCTTGATCTCTGAATTTTTTTTCCCCCCAGAGTCTTAGTATGTAACACAGACTGGCCTCAAACTCCGGACTCTCCTGCCTCAGCCACATGCCCAGTTGAATTTTTACTCCTTAAAATTCCTAATCTTTAAATGGCCTGCAGCTTTACCACTGTGGCATCAGATTCTATTTGATCCCGTCAGATCTCGGAAGCTAAGCAGGGTGGGGCCTGGTTAGTACTTGGATGGGAGACGACCTGGGAACACCAGGTGCTACAGGCTTGGGAGAAGGACCCAGCAACCCACTCCCAAAAACAATCAGCCATTGAAAACGCTATGCATAGCAAAGAAGCACTGACAATAGTGTTTCACCTATTATATGTAGGGTCATTATGAGTCAGACACTGACTTCACAGTATCTAACAACAATCTTCGAATGCAAGTTTTATAGGTGATATCTGAGAGAACAATGGAGCACAAGCCTTGGGCTTGGAGTGTCACCTCTTTCCTGGTCTTCCCTCCTACCATCTCTCAGGAAAGGTTCAGCTCCCTGCTTCCCCCGCACCTGTGTATGGCCCTGGACCCTGACCCACCTGCTCCTCCCCTTCCTGGCCTAGCAACCATTGCCAGACTGACCCCTAGTGAGCCGTGGGGCAGGTGCAGGGAGGATCTAGGCTCAAGACAGAGCACAGCAAGACCCAGGGCTGTCCCAAGCTGGCAGGGCTGAGGAGTGCTCTCCAGCAGGGGACGTGCTGGGATTTGGGGACTCAGCCACCACCCACCGCTGATCCAGGTGCTCAGCACGTGGGCCATGGAGGCTGCGCAAGGCGGGGCTCGCCTCTGCCATGGGAGCTGAAGGTGGTGGCAGCCCTCCAAGACAGAGCTGCCTGTGATGAGGGGGTTCCCTGCTGGTGGAAACCTAACATTAAAAAGTATCTTTTAAAAACATGTGACTGTGACAGGGAAAGAAGAAAGGGACATGCTTCACACCTTAGCACCCTTTATAGCACTTCCCCCCACTTTTGAACAAGGACTCCCACAATTTTATTTTGTGTTAGGATCTATAAATTACACAGTTGGTGCTACCAATGGTCCATAAAGGTTGCTAGTATTAGAAATTTGAGGTGAGCCTGGGCGTAGTGGCACACACCCATAATCCCAGCACTCTGGAGGGTGAGGCAAGAGGAATAATGTGAGTTTGAGGCCAGCCTGAGCTATCTAGAGAATTCCAGGACAGCCTGGGCTACACAGCAGGATGCCATCTCAAAAAAAAAAAAAAAAAAAAAAGTACTTCTCATAGCTATTCTAAGTTGTGGTTATTTTTTTATTTCTAAAAAGCTTACCTTTTTGAATAAGTCACTCATTCAAAAGGCTCAAAAAGTCAAATGTCTTTCTCCCACCCTATTTTCTCTATTCTACACTTATTGTATCTTTTCCTGAATTTCTTGGTGCATACATAAGCATACAAATGTTTATTTTCCCCCATTTTACACAAAAGTAATGTACTGTATGTGAACACCCTGTTTTTCTCAATGATTTATCAACTTGTTATTGACCCTAAGTCAAACAACAGGAAAGATGAGATGGAAGAAAAAATAAATACAAGTGTATTTCCTCAGCCACAAGTAGGGAAAGGACAGCCCTATCTACACCTGGCAGGCAGACAGCTGCATGTCCACATGCAAAGCCTTTCCCCAAAACCAACTCAAAGTAACCCACAGACCACATGCAAGAGTTAAAAGTGGAAACTCTCAGCAGAAAACCAAACAAAGGAATAAATCTTCGTGACCCTTTGTTAAGCAAAGCACTCTTGGATATGACACCAAAAGTACAAGTGACAAAAGGAAAATATATAAATTGACTTCATAAGAATGAAAAACTCTTGTGCTCAAAGGAAGACATCCAGAAAGTGAAAAGACATCTCGTGGGATGAGAAACACACCTGCAAATCATATACCTAGTAAGGGAAATGTATCAAGAGCATGTAAGAAATTTTACACCTGAATAAAAAGATAAATAGCCCAGTTGAAAATGGGCAAAGGATCTGAATAGGCATTTTTTTAAAGATACACAAATAGATAATAAACACATAAAAGAGATGCCTAACATCACCAGCCACTAGGGAAACACTAACCAAACTACAGTGAAGCACTACTTTACTCCCACTAAGATGGCTATAATCAGACAGCCACAATAAACAAGGGTGGTGAGGATGTGGGGAAATCAGAACCCTTGCACACTGCTGGTGGGAATGGAAAATGTGCTTTCGATAGTTCAGCAGTTCCTCAAAATGTTAAAAATAGTTACCACATGGCTGAGTCATTCTATTAGTAGGTATATACCAAACCGAAATGAAAACATACCCATACATAAACTTATAGATGAATCCTCATAGTCCTTCTTAGGTTCAGTACCATAAAAGAAACTCAAATGTCAATTAACTGATAAATGGATAAATAAAACACAGCATATCTATACGAGGGAATACTATTTAGCCATAAAAAAGAAAATGATTCCAGAAAATTAAATAAATATCATAAAATTGAGTAATCTACTTCTAGCTATATATCCAGAAAAAATGAAAGCAGGTATTCAAACAGATATTTGAGCACCTATATTCATAGCAGCATTATTCATAATAGCCTAAAAACAGAAACAACCCAAATGTCCAATGATGGATGAATGTATAAACAGATTGTGGTATATATGTGCAATGGAATATTATTTGGCCATAAAAAGGAATTAAATTTTAACATTTGCTACAACATATACAAACCTTGAGGACATTTTGCTAAATGAACCGGTCACAAAATGACAATATTACATGATTCTACTTCCACGTGATGTACCTTGTTGTTGTTGTTAGGCACCGTCGAGTCAGTATCCGACTCATGGCAACCCTACATACAACAGGTGAAACACTATTGTCAGTGCTTCTCTGCTATTCATAGGGTTTTCAATGGCTGACTGGTTTTTGGGAGTAGGTTGCTGGGTCCTTCTCCCAGGCCTACAGTATCTGGTGTTCCCAGGCAGTCTCCTATCCAGGTACTAACCAGGCTCAACCCTGCTTAGCTTCCGAGATCTGACAGGTACCTAGCATAGTCAAATTCATAGAGTCAAAGAGGAGAATGGTGGTTGCCAAGGCAGCAGAGGTGGCAAGAATAGGGAGCTAATATTTGATGGGTTTCAGTTTACAGAAGACAATAAAGTTCTGGAGATGAAGAGTTGTGATGGTTACATGATATTATACCACAGAACTGTACATGTAAAAATTATTAAGCAGTAAATTTTGCTATATGCCAAATGATACAAAATTATATAAAATATAAAATCACAGTAGTTTTTAAAACATAAAAAAATAGTATATTTTATGTTATATATTTAACTTCACTCAGTTATAATTATAGTCTTACCAAGGGGGGTCCTCCCAAGAAAATGGTACCCTGCTTGCGAACGATGATGTTTTCATCAGCCATTGCTGGTACATAAGCGCCCCCTGCTGTACAGGAACCCATGACCACTGCTATCTGGAAGGGAAGCACATGACATCCCCTGAGATGCAGCTCAGTGAACCACACAGTGTTTCATCTACAGTCCCACAGACACAGCAGTGCCCAGAGGATATTATCAACTGACCTCGGGACTTCATGTTTAAAATGGTGGCCCTCTAAATGTTTGGAAGAGATTTGTCATTGTTGTTTGGTTTTGTCATTTTGTTTTGTGAGACAAGATCTAATTATGTAGCCCAGGCTGGCCTGGAACTCACTATGTAACCCAGGCTAACCTCAAGCTCACAATCCTCCCACCTCAGCCTCCCGAGTACTGAAATTACAGGCATGTGCCACCCCGTTAGGCTGGAGTAGGTTGACTTCTTGTACCAAAACATTTTGAAGGGTTTATGTTATACTTTTACAAAATATAGGGGTGGTTGCCTGTCAGGGAGAAAACCAGCCTGATAAATTATTAATCTGAACAACTAATGGAGAGAAGAAACCCAAAACACATTCAACTTGGCAAAACTATTTCAGAAGGATAACTTTTGAATTTAATAATAACAATGTATCCTCTAAATAATTTCCACTTATCTCATGAGAATACTGAAATCATTCTTCAAATGAGTGTTGTTAATATCTTGCATTACCCCAAATGACATTTTCTAAATGTAAAACTAACATTAACTGCTGTTAAAAATCTCGTTCAGAAGAAAGTGAATTGTGTTGAAGCTGGATGATGTGTGCATGGAGTTCAGAGTACCATTTTCTCTACTTTTGTGTGTTTAAATTAAGTTTTCCATTTAAAAAAACCTTAAAGGTAGGCATGGTGGTGCACACCTGTAATCCCAATACCCAGGAGGCTGAGGTAGGAGGATGGAAATGAGTTTGAGGCCAGCCTTGGTCTACGTAGAGAGTTCTAGGTCAGATTGGACTACACAGGAAGATCTTGTCTCAAAAAAATAAATAAAAATAAAAAATAAAAACATTCTTGCTCAGAGACTAGGTCACATAAAGAACAATAAACATTGATTTGGCTGATTAGACAGAAATAAAAATATTGCCAAAGAAGAAATGCATATAATGGAATTTTTAAATTAGCACATTGAAACAGTTTTCGCAACTAACTGCAATATACCACATACCTGTTTTGAAAAACAGCATGCTATACCAGCCAAATATGAAAAGTATCATGAGTCAAACATTTTCAATATAAATGGCCACCACCAAAAAAGCATTTTTTCCTGCAACATTTACTTGTCAACATATTACAGCGGTGTTTATCACTTGTTTTGCTTATCAATCACCAAGAAGTTTTTTTTAAAAGATATCTATGACTACAAAACTCTTCCCCACGCACACAAAAAAACAGTCATTGTAGCCACGCTTACCAGAGCAAAAAGATGTAAATAACCAACATGTCCATCAATGTGTTATGAGTGAATAAATTAACTGTGGATAAATAAGTTCTTTAAAATGTGAGGCAAAATAAAATGTCCACATAATAAATGTAGGTGGCAAGTACATGGTGCTCTATCATCTGCTGTACTTTTGGAATATTTGAAATATTTTATTGGCTTTCTTTGTAAGGTTCTGTGGAGAGCAAAGGACACAATTTTACCTTATCAGCTTGTTCTCTATACTAGATAACAGGGTTAGCTCAAACTATTTTGGTATTCAAAAAGAAAAAAAGCCAAAACACTTAGAGAAGAGTCACAATGACATAAGGGAACAGTTTTCCTCTAAAAGCAAACAGTTTTCAAAAACAAGACCTAAAGAACTGAACAGGCAGAGTGGGGTTCCATGAAAACATCTAGAGGAGAAGAGAGGAAAGAACAACTGGCAGCAAGCATTCGCAGACAAGGACGGGATGCGGGGTGGGGCTGGAGAAGAGGAGGAGGAGTTATCCGGTCAAAACGCCATGGTCCCATCTGCTATGGAGTGTCTGTGTCCCCCCAAATCCATATGCTGAAGCCCTGATCACAAACGTGGTGTGAGGGGGAGCCTTTGGGAGGTAATTCTAGGACTAAGGCCCTTACAAAAAAAGGAGACACGAAACCACTCTGTCAAATGCGGACAAAACCAGGAAGAGGGCCCTTGTCGAGGACCTCACCGTGTGGCACCCTCATCTCTGGAGACTCCCAGGCTCCAGAACCATGAGAAATAAATGTTTGCTGGTTAAGCCACCTAAGGAACAATAATTTGGTAAAGCAGCCTAAACTATAACCCCATCAGGCTGAAAGGGGATCTACAAGTTTAATAGAAGAGCCTCAGTCCCTCTGCAACCAAGGAAATCAAGACTCCACTTCTCTGACACCAGCTACCACATGCCCAGAAAAGGACAAGAATCTGTGATAGGTGGACTTCTAAAATGGTCCCCAGTTATCCCTCTTAGTAGTCACACCCTGAGTAATCTCCTCCTCTGGAGTGCATGGTGGACCTAATGATCTGCTTTAACAAACAGAATATGGAAAGCAGTGGGATGTCGTTTCAGTGATCAGGTTATGAGAAACTATCTTCCACCATATTGGCCTTCTTTCTTGCTGGCTCTCTCTCTCTCTCTCTCTCTCTCTCTCTCCCTCTCTCTCTCTCTCTCTGCCTGCCTCTCTCTCTATATCTATCTATCTGCTCCATTTCTTGCTTTGATGAAGCAAGTTGACGTGCTGCAAGATGCTCTATGGAGGGGCCACACAGCAAGGAACCGAGGATGGCCTCTGGATAGCTTATGAGGGACTGAGTGAGGCTTGCAAAGAACTGAATCCCACCAGCGACCATGGAAGCAGGCTGGCAAGAGGATCTTTACCAGTCAACCCTGAGATGACTGCTGCCCCGTGAGAGAACCAGAGCTAAGCCCAGAGGAACGAACCCAACCCACAGGAACTACCGCATAATCAATGTGCATCGCTTTACACTGCCACGTTTGGGGATAATCTGTTATAGAGCAATAGATAACTAATACAGAGATCAAAAATCATCTATCTTGGGCTGAGGGTGTAGCTGAATGGTATAGCAGTTACCTAGCATGGTTTAGGCCATGAATTTGATCCCTAGCATTGAAAAAAATCTATCTTAAAAAACTACAATTGAAACATATCTGACTTTATTAGTATAGTCACATGTTGCTTAACAACAGCATCATTAGGCAATTTATTATTATATAGTTCACCATTACGTATTTCATCAGAGGATACTTATGTGAACTAAAAAAGCTAAGTCATTAGGCAATACAAATCTTGGGAACACCTTCATATAATCAGTCCATCACTGACCAAAACATCACTCTGCAACAAATGACTATACTTGTTATTGCTGCTCTTCAAAGAATCTATCTGTAAACTATTCATCTACTCCAGAGATGGGAAACAAATTGTAAGTAGAATTCTGCACCATTCCAGAAAGTGATGAAAAACCAAGAGCAAGACATGAATAAATCTTAAACACATTTTGCTTAATGAAAGAAGCCAGACGCAAAGTCCACTTATTATATGAGACCATGTATATGAGATGCTCAGAACAGTCAAAGCCACTGAGATCAAGTAGCTTAGTGGCTGCCTATGGCTGGTGGGAATTAGACAGAAATGGGGAATGACTGCTAATGGGGAGATGAAAATAAATTACATACTACTTATTATTATCTAATTATCTAATATTTGATGTTATTAATATTATTGTTTGTTAAAATATTGTTAATATTGATAATATAAGCTTAATTCAAATCTGTAATACCCTAAAAGCAAATGAATTTTAACACATTAAATGGACAAACTATATGCTATATTAACAAAGCTGGGACAAAATTTAAAAACCCAAAGACCTAGAGTCACTAAGTACACAGGAATCAAAATTCTCAAATGTTCTTCATCAATAAGAAAAAGAGGCCAGCTGGGCATTGTGGCACACTCTTGTAATCCCAGCAACACAGGAGGCTGAGGCAGGAAGGTTGTGAGTTTGAGGCCAGTTTGCACAACTTAGCAACATCCTAATAAAAAAGGGACTGAGGCTGTGGCTCAGTGGTAGAGCACTTGCCTAGCATGTGCAAAGCCCTGAGTTGAACCTCCCCATATCAGGGAAAAGAGAGAGAAAGAGAGAGAGAAAGAGAGAGAGAGAGAAAGGCCACCCTAGTCACAAATATTTAATAAGCAAAATATTAATGCTGCTCAAGCAAATGCTGATAACAGAAATGAAAATTAAATAGGAGAAAACAGCCGGGTGTGGTGGCACACACTTGTAATTCCAGTAAGTAGGGAGGCTGAGACAAGAGGATCACAAGTTCAAGGCCAGAAGCAGCCTGTGTAACTTAGCAAGACTTTGTCTCAAAAAGTCAAAAATGGGCTGAGGGTGCAGCTCAGTGTTGAAGCACTTGCAAAACACATGTGAGGCCCTCAGTCCAACCCCCAAGTACCACAAAAACAAAATTAAAGAACGCAGATGAGTCACCAACCAAAGGCCAGTCACTGTCATACAATCTCCATCACTGAATTCTGAGTTGCTCATTATTCACAGAGGGCACAGAGATGTGTTCACGAAGAGTTCTACAACTGGGTCTGCTTGTTCTGTTCACAAAGCACAGGGAGCACAGAGCCAAGAGCACTACAACTTCTCCCGCTCCAAGCGTTCACGTGTGGTCCAACAAAGATCTCACTTGAGGCCACACTCAACAAAGGATCTGGAACCCTAGAAAGAAAATTTTGCTGCATCGTCCACTCAGAGGAATTCAAAGGACATAAGATGAGCAACCGTGAGCTTTCCTGACCACACTCAGAGAGATACATTTGACTTGTCATACAGGAGACATGTCCCTGGGACCCTCAACTGCATCAGAACAAAGAGGGACTCCAAGAAGCCTACTGAGAGGTAACGAGCCACCCAGCCAGAGGAAAGAGGCATGCTGTGTGGCAGGGACAAGCCACAAGCCATGAGATACCTCTTGCAGGGTGAGGAGGCCCACAGTGATTCTAAGATTTGAATCTTGATCAAGAGAGCAGAGGGCAGCTGAGAATGATCTGTAACTTATAGGAACACCTTTCTCACCACATCCACAAGCAAAATTTCTAAGTAAAAGGAAATAAGAGGCTACAAAACAGATGCAATCACCAGGGCAACTGTAAACAGAATTTCCTTACCTCCAGGTCTTGCCTGAGCACACAGAGACTGGTTCTCATTGCACCCAACATGAATTACACATTGTAGATCAGCAGAATCCCCTGTGGAAAGGGTCCTGACAGAGAGTCAAGAGGCTTCATACGCGATCCTGAAAAGCTGTGTGAACTCAGGACCTCCATTCTCCCACTGCAGAACTAGAGGCGACTCTCCGGTTCAAGGAATGCTATAATAAATGTAACAGAACTCAGACGGAGAAAGTTCCAAATGCTTAGCAGAAAAGCCATTAAAAATGTAATAATGTAAAAAAAAAAATGTAATAATGTGCCAGGTGAGGTGGTGCATGCCTGTAATCACAGCTGCTTGGGAGGCAGAGGCAGGAGGATTGCAAATTTGAGACCAGAGTTAGTCTGCAAAACTTAGCAAGACCCTGTCTCCAAAAGTAAAAAAAAAAAAAAAAAAAAAAAAAAAAAAAAAAAAAAAAAAAAAAAAAGGGCTGGGGAGCAGCTCAATGGCCCAGCACTTACAAAGCATGCAGGTGCCAGGCCCTGGGTTCAACCCCCAGTACCGCAAAAAAGAAAAAGTAATAATGTGTCATCTTTAAATCTCTCATTTTCTTTTTTGATTCAAAGTAATTTTGGAAAGCACACAGCGCCTGTATCACATTTTTCCTGACTCTACCTGAAGAGCTGCCATTAAAAATAAAAGCCACAGAATACACATCTCAATTCAATAGCTGACCAGAATTTAAGAATATTATCAGCCACACTGACTGGTCAACACCACTGATTCTACAGGGCTCATCCCATCTGCTTCATCTGGATAGGTTTGGTGTGTACACAAAATGCAAAACGTCGATCTTTACCAGTATGTTCTGTTTCTTCCTCGATCTTTTTATCAAAGAGCCTCAAATTTATTAGAGCCTCATGCAAGCCAACAAAGTGACTTCTCTTTCCCAAGTCTTATCTCCGTAACAGGTTAACATGCATTTTTAAACTAATAAGATAGGGTTGCCTAAGTCCCCCAAAATAATTACTCAGGTCAGAAACAAAGAAACACAAAAGGACAAACTTAAAAAATCATGAGCTCAGCCAAGGAGGCAGGAGTAGGGAGAGATCCCTCAGAGTAATTTTAAGTACATCTCTGAAAAAAAGAAGAGTAAATAGGCAGGGACACACACACAAGAACAAAAAGGTGGAAGTCTTGTGTTTTGTTTGTTTGTTGAGATAGGGCCTTACTAGGTAGCCCACGCTGGCCTCAAACTCAGGTCAATCCTCCTGCCTTAGCCTCCTGAGTGCTGGGATTACACCACCACCCCTGGCTTAAAAAGGTGGAAGTCTTATGAACTTGGAAACATTACATTTGCGCTGATCCATTTATTAATAAAAGATATGATAAAGGATACAGATAAATAGCAAGATGAAGAGATACATAAGCAAGGCCTGGAACGGTCCTGAGCACAGGAGCAGCTATCCCCATGGAATTGGGATTTGCCCCTACACACACACACACACACACACACACACACACACTCACTCTCTCTCTCTCTCTCTCTCTCTCTCTCTCTGTCAGGTGTGTCTGCCACACAGGAAGCTCTCTGAAGCCAAGCTTGGGGATTTGCACAGACTTTTTCACGAAGACATCATCATTAACTCCATTTCCTGCCCCTGCTCTCCTTTCCAGAGAGGGGGGTAGGGGAGTACTGATGGAAGCCCCAAGCTTGTCACCATGGTTTGGTCACTCTGGTCACCAGCCTCTACCAAGAATGACTTCATTAGAACAGGAGATGTTCCTATCATTCAGGAAATCCCAAGAGGTTTATGTCAGAAATCAGGGTCAAAGACCAACCATTAGCACAAAAGAATTTCCTGGCACAAGGATGTTAGGAACTCTGTCTTGGGAATGGTGCAGAGATCAAACATGAGAACAAAAGATTCTCTTAACATCTCTATAGCTCAAGAAATTACAAGCGTTTTAGGACTCTGTGCCAGGGACTGAAAGAAGAGACATGTCTATTTCTTATTACTTCACACTTAGGCATTAGCAGGAAATCTACAGAGGCAGCAGACTCCTGACATTTAGAAGAGATATGGAGGGAGGCAGGACGAGAGAAAGATCATGGAGATAACAGGCAATGGCTGGAAATTTTATTAAACTACTGAGGACCACTTCTTGGTGTCGGGAGCCATAGGCCCAACATGAGTTAAAAGGCAATGCCTGCATAAATGGCTACATGACAAACGTAACCACAGCAGGAAGCTCTGCTACCTGTGGAATGAGGAAACAGCACATCAGAGGTTTTTGTTCCCTCATTGTCTCTTTAGGATTAATCTGTTACTGGAATGCTAACTAAGTTGATTGTTAACTTTATGACTGTTACGAAGTCCATCCTATTGCAGCTACCTTTGTGAGCTATTTTTAGTATCTCTTTTGAGTTACTATATAAGCATGAGTATAGAGAATAAAGTTTTGCTCAAGACCATCAGTCTTGGCCTCTTCCTCTCCTCTCCCCTTCACCTGGCTGGACCGAGGTATCTTGGGTGGAGTTGGAAGGATTAAATAAAGAAGGTGGGAGAATAATAAGGGAATCCTGGTGGCATGAGATCTAAGGAGAATTTCAGAAAAGGAACAAAGGATAATACCAAGAGGGTGTGCAGAGCCAGAACCTGGGGCAGCAAGGTTTGAAGGAGGGAGTGAGCAGGCAGGAAGGCAGGCACTGGCCAGCGGCCAATCCTTGAGAAGGCTAGTAATCCAGGGCGGGACCAAAGCTCCAAGGAACAGCAGAAGCTACAGAAGGTCTTTACCTTTTGGCCTCGTGTTTAGTGCTTTCTCTTTTTCCTTTGAAGAATAGCAACATGATCATGAGCAGTGAGAAAAAAATAATCAGATAAGAAATATTAAAGTAAAAGAAAGCAATGAACAATGAAGCAAACAGTAGCATAGGATTAAGATTGTAAATGGTAGGCTTACCCCTGAAGAAGAGGAAGCATAATCTTTCTAGAATAGAAGATGGAAAACAGAGTAAGTAGTAGTGTTTTTAATAGGATGAAAAGTACACACAGCATGGCTTTTTCAATGAAGTATGAAGCAGTATCTGGAGTGTAGATGTCAGATTCAAAGATTATACATTGGGGAATGGATCACAATAGATACTACAGAGACTAGTGTAGAATAATAGACTTTTTTAAAATTCCAAGTTCTTAAGATTATTGGAAGGAAACCCTTAACCATAAACTTCTTACTTAACTAAGTGAAACAGAAGAAATAAACATTTAAAAAGTGGCTCAGTAGAAGAAATACTGACACTGAAATTTTTTAGAAAACAAAAGTAAAATAGGCAAAAGGAAGGCATTCAGTCAAAAGCTCATTAGACATTCTGGATTTTCTTTTTTTTTTTAATCACAAGCAGGCATTGCTTAAGCCAAAAACTATGTTCACTATTAATTTTAAGAGGACTTTTTTTCCCCCTTTGGCAGTGCTGGGCATGGAACCCAGGACTTCACACATGTCAGGCAAGTGCTCTGCACTGCAACCCTATCCCCCTTTTTAATTTTTATTTTAGGCAGGATCTTGCAAAGTTGCACAGGCTGCTCTGATCTCAAACTTGGGATCC
This sequence comes from Pedetes capensis, assembly GCA_007922755.1. Lineage (NCBI taxonomy): Eukaryota > Metazoa > Chordata > Mammalia > Rodentia > Pedetidae > Pedetes > Pedetes capensis. The sequence goes on along the minus strand of VMDO01001511.1, from coordinate 64,298 downwards.
TCCTGTCTTAGCCTCCCAAGTCCCCAGGATTATAAGCATGTGCCATGTACCTGAGGGTTTTTTTGTTTGTTTGTTTGTTTTTCTTATTTTTGAAGTGCCAGGGATCAAAGCCAGGGCCTTGTGTAATCCTAAGTGCCCTACCACTAGACTCCAACCCCAGCCCAATAAAGAGCTACTCTTAAAGCACTTTAAGCTTGAAGGTCCACAGGAACAGAGCCTTTACCCAATTTTATTTACCACAGAAGTGTCTGGCATATGGTACATCCTCCACAAACACTTGTTAAATGCCGATTCATGTTTTATAGTTTCTACAGAAGCTACAGGAACAAAATGGCAGGGCAGGGCAGCGGCATAAAAGGTGACGGTTATGGTTTGGATTCTGTCTCCCCAAAGTTCGTGTGTCAGCTTAGTCTCCACCTGGTGGTGCTGTTGGGCTGTGGAGGAAACATGGGGAGGTGAGTCCTGACTGGAGGGAGTGTGTCGCTGGGGTGCCTTGGAAGGGTCTGTTCTGCCCCTGGCCCCTGGCGCTCGCTCGCTTTGCTTGCTTGTGCTCTCCTTTGCTCTCCCTCTCCCCTTCGCCTCCCCTCTTTCTCTCTCCCAGTCTCTCTGGCGTCCCTGCCACAGTGAGATGAACAGCTGGGCTCTACCGCCATGATGTTCTGCCTCACCGCAGCCCAGAAACAATGAAGCCCAGTGACTACAGGCTGACCCTTCTGAAACCACAAGCCAAAGTAATTCCTTCCTCCTTTAAGCCGATTTTCTCAGGTATTTTTTCACAGCAACAGAAAGTGACTAACATGGTACTACAAGCCTATAGTGAGCGAACGGTCCCCCACCCCCCCACCCCGCCGCAAAAGAGAAGTCTAAATTTTCAGAGCTTGTAAATGTGAACTTAATAGGAAAGAAGGTCTTTGCAGACATAATTACATTAAGGACTGAGATGAGAACATCCTATATTTCCCAGGTGGGGCTTAAGTCCAATGATGAGTATCCTTGTAAGAGACAGAAGACAGACACATAGAAGAAAAGCCCATTAGAAGATGGGGCCCAGATTGTACTGAGATACCCACAAGCCAAGAGAACCACTAGAGCTAGAAGAAGCAAGGAACAGAATCTGCCCTGGAAGCAAGACTCTGCTGCCACCTTGATTTCAGATTTCTGGCTTACAGAACTTGAGAGAAGAAATTCTTTTGGTTTATACCACTCAGTTTGTGGACATTTGTTGTGGCAGCTCTGGGAAAGTAGGTGCAAATTGTAATACATTAAGTGGGCTTAACATAGTCTGAAATAAACATCCATTCACCTAACACCCAGTCTTACTAAATCTTGACATTTGGCAAAATTTATTTCAAGTCTTTTTTTTTCAAGGGAATAAAATATCTCAGATATAACTGAAGCCCCTATATTCCCCTGCTCTAATCCTTTCCTCTTTCTTCCCACCTCAGTGGCAGCCACTATTAAAAGCTGAGTGCAGCTGGGTACAGGGGCACATGTCTGTAATCCCAGTGATTCAAGAGGTGGAGGAAAGAAGTTTGCAAGTTCAAGGCCAGAAACAGCCTGCATAACTTAGCAAGATTCCATCTCAGGATAAAAAATTAAAAAGGGGTGTGGAGTGAAGTTCAGTGGTAGAGCACTTGCAAAGTATGTGCAGGGCCCTGGGTTTAGCACTCCAGTAACACAAAAAAATAAAAATAAAGTAAATAAAAACTGAGTGTATTATCCCCAAATGCATGCTTATACACAAATAATATGCAATGAGATTTGATGTGCTTGACCTTTATATCCATAGGAACTGGTTGTACATTTATTCTACTGCTTCTTACTCAACATATTTTTTGAGATTTACTTATGTTGACAGATACAATTTTAGTTCATTGGTTTTAACAACTAAGAATTATTAATCTTGCATTAATGCCCACTAATGGCCATTTATTAACTTTTGCTCGAATAAACAATGCTACCATGAACTTACTGTGCATGTATCTCCTTATATATATACAAAAGTATTCTCTATACTAGTTTTCCAGTATAGTCCTAAAAATGGAATTATGGGTGCCCATTCATTTTAAACCTGTTTTCCTCAAGTAAATAACCTTACAGTATAGGAGTATTCCCATAACTTAAAAAAGATTCTAATGGAAGATAACTTTAAAATACTTTCTGTGGGAAAAGATTATATTCTGTATTAAGTCTGATTTATTTTCAATTCAACCTGGCGTACATAATTAACGAAGACATTTGGAGTAAAAAACCGTATGCCTCATTAGTGAGAAATTACCTGGGTAATATTTTTAGAAGACATAATTGCCTGATTATAGAATATGCGGCCAAAGTGGTCTCGATCTGGAAATGTATCTGCTTGTCGAGGTAAGTTGGCCCCTCCTGAATCAACTGAATGAGAAACAAAGAAATGAGGACATCTCCATGGACAAATATGCCACACACACACCGGGGACTGTACCCCATTCACAAAAGACTTGCCCTATCTTTCTAATCTATGTAAGAATCTATCTCCAATCTTCCAATGCAGTCAAAAGGACTCAGTTTACCCCAAACTCATTACATTTTCCAACCTCTGTGCAAAATTCTACATGCATTGTTTAGGACATTCCATCCTTTTAGGACCAGCAAAATACCCGGAAATGCTACAAATTCTTAACCAGGTAAGATGAAAAATATCTTTCCCTTTCCTAGAACAATATAAAACCATCTATAGAATATATGTGAAATTTTATCACACATTGCTTTCTGATACTATTTTTATTATAGACCAAAGTGATAAATAAGAGCGTTTGCCTTCTTTAAGGAGGCTGAGGCAGGATGATCATAAGTTTGAAGCCAGTCTAGGCTACAAAGTGAGAACTTGTCTCCACAAAAAAAACAAAACCAAAAACCAAAAAACAACAACAAAAAGAATGGCAGCCAAGTTCAAAACAGAACTTGTAAACAGGATGGCATAGTGTACACCTGTAATGCCAGAGACCTGGGAGGCTGAGGCAGGAGAACTCGAGTTCTGAAGCAACCTGTTAACTTAGCCAGATCTTGTCTCAAATTAAAAGTTTTAAAAATAATAATAAGGGGTGCTGGGTGTGGTAGCACATGCCTATAATCCAAGCCGTTCAGGAGGCGGAGGCGGGAGAATGGCAAATTCGAGACCAGAGGCAATCTGTGTAACTTAGTGAGACCCTGTCTCAAAAAGTAAAAAAAATGGGCTGGGGCTACAGCTCAGTGGTCCAGCACTTGCAGAGCATGCAAGCACAAGACCTGGGGTTCAACCCCCAATACGGCATAATAATAATAATAATAATAGTAGTAGTAGTAGTAGTAGTAGTAGTAGTAGTAGTAGTAGTAGTAATGGGAAGGGGCCTAAGGCCCTGGGTTCAAACTCTAGTACTAAAAAAATAAACACAGAGCTTGTTACTTTATAGCTGTGTGATTACACATTTCCGAGCCCTTCTATGCCTCAGTTTCCTTACCCATGAAATGAAGATAATAGCAGCTATCCCACAGTTATGTGGTGACAATTTCTATAAAAGCACTTAGTTTAATACCTACTCTGAGTGCACATACTAAATATTAAAAAACATTATCTAGTCATATCTATTATTATTGCCTACAACCAATATGTCTTTTATCATTATGTAACATATTGAATAATAATTATATTTCCCATTTATTGTGAGCTCCCTGAAGACAGAGACAATGTCATAGTCTTCACCATATCCCCTGTAGTTTCTGCACAGCACTTGCAAGCAACGGGGCTTCACTTGCTATTCTCTACATGTGCAAAAAAGTTCACATCATAAGTCAACCAGGTAAATCCACTTTCCCAGAAAAAGACAAAAAATATCCCCACCACTGCCTGTTTGAATCCTTGCATAAATGCACAATATAGAGTTTTATCAGACTAAGCCAATATCTAATAAGTACCAATTTTAAACCACTCTGTGCTTTAGGCTCTTTTTGAAACACCTTTTGATTTAAATGTATTTTAATTTCAAATGTAAATTTACATTTTTTCTAGTACTGGAAGGTTGAACCCAGGGCCTTTCACGTGCAAGACAAATGTTCTACTATTAAGCTGCACCCCAGACCCTTGTTTATTTCTTATCTTTAGACAGGGTCTTACTAAATTGTATAGGCTGCCAGTGGTGACCCTCCTGCTTCAGCTTCCTAAATCACTGGGATCACAGACAGGCACCATGGCTGTAATTAAATTTACTTTAAATTATATCTGCTCAAATTATATAATATTCAAGTGCTTAACAGTACTGATCCTCAAGAGATCCATAAATATTAGTTGTTTCTTTTTAGAATTTCAACCCATTATGTTGTTGTTGTATTAAGGGTCACGGAATCAGATCCAACTCATAGCGACCCTATGTACAACAGAACAAAACACTACCTGACAATGTGCCATGCCTGGCACTATGTCAGTGCTTCTCTGTTATGCATAGGGTTTCAATGGCTGATTGTTTCAGAAAAGGACTGGCAGGCCCTTCTTCCATTTTTGTGGTGCTGGGGATTGAATCCAGGGCCTCAGAGTGCACTGAGCAAGCACTCTACCAACTGAGCTAAACCCTAGCCCACTATGTTAACAGAAAAGCAAAATATGTTGAGGAAAAAAAATCCATACACACATAGAGAAAAAACTGGTATGTACCGAAATACTAGCACAGATTACTGCTCAGTGACATACATATATATATATATATATATATATATATGGGCTGGGATTTAGCTCAGTTGGTAGAGCACTGCGCTGCAGTCTCTGAGGTCCTGAGTTCAATTCCCAGCACCGCAAAAATGGGAGAAGGGCCTGGCAATCCACTCCCAAGGCAATCCCGAAACAGTCAGCCATTGAAAACCCTATGATGGTCGCTATGAGTAGGATACCAACTCGACGGCACCTAACAACAATATATATATATTTTTTTTTTGGGGGGTGGGAATACTGGGGGTTGAACCCAGGTCCTCGCGGTTGCATGCTTTGCAAGTGCTGTACCACTGAGCTGTACCCCCAGCCCACTTTTTAATTTTCATTTTTTATTTTTGTTTTTTGAGACAGGGTCTCGCTAAATTACACAGATTGCCTCTGGTCTCGAACTTGTGATCCTCCTGCCTTCTCCTCCTAAATCTCTGGGATTACAGGCATGTACTACCACGCCTGGCTGCTCAGTGATATTACAGTTAGTTCTTGTTTACTTTTCCCTGCAGAATTTTCAACAAAGAACATGTATTTGCTTTCTAATTATGGAGAAATCAGTATTTTAAAATACCACTGATGATCTCATATATATACACACATATATATGTGTGTGTGTGTGTATATATATATATATATATATATATATATACACACACACACACACACACACATACAGACATACACAGAGAGAGAGAGAGAGAGAGAGAGAGAGAGAGAGAGAGAGAGAGAGAGAGAGAGAGAGAGAGAGAGAGAGAGCCTTTGATACAGTCTTGCATTTTACCAGCCAGTAACATTTTATTGTACAACACTTCTGACTTGCCCAAGTAGATACAGGGGAGCCTGTTCTGCAGTGCAATTTCTTGTGCCCGTAAATGTTTTTTCACAGTCACTGGGTAGTAGGTGCCTCCTTTGACAGTTGCGTCATTGGCCACAATCACGCATTCTACTCTGAAAGACAGAAATTTCATTGGAAAGAGAACATGAGAGATCTCTTCAAAATTAAAGGCCAATTGCAACTCATTACAAGACATTCAATATAACCTTCAACTTCTAGTACCAATCAATAAAGACACTAAGTAGTAGATAGCCTAATGCTATGAAAGCAAACTTTAATCATGGTTCACACATTCATTTATATAACATAAAATTAGTTTTAACAAATTTAAAGACTCATACCTGATTTTTGAAAGAGTTAGTCCTATATTAGTAGTAAAAAAGTAAATCTAAGCCATAGTTCATAATGGTTCTTTGAATGAAAGGATCCTAACACGATGATGATAATGATGATGATGATACTAATAATACCTCAAAAAAACCAAGTCTTAAAGGTGGGGAACTCCCTCATAATAAACCTTCAAAATTTCCTTTTAGGAAAGTAACTGGCAAAAATGAAAACTGACCTACCAAACGTACTAAGATTTATTTTTCATGATTTCAAAAGTTCTTCAATAGCCAGGCATGGGGTCACACACCCGTAATCCAAGTACTTGGTAGGCAGAGCCAGGAAGATCATGAGTTCAAGGGCAGTCTGGACTACAAAGCAAGCTCAAGGCCTGCCCAGGCTACATAATGAGATCCTATCTCAAAAAATTAGGGGCTGGGCATGTAGCTCAGTGGTAGAGTGCTTGCATAGCATGTGCAAGGGCCTGAGTTCGAACTCCCCCCTTAAAAAAAAAAGTTCTCTATGTTATAGTCATATGCTTTTCAAAAAAGACTTTCTAAAAAGTATGAAATATAACATTTCTCTTGCATAAAGTCACAATGGATGCAAACTTTAAAATACTACAATGGAAACATACGAAAAGTATAATGAGTTATCCACGGTGCCCTTAGTAAAACCAGTCTGTTGAGTGTGAGGGCCCACAAGTGACAAAGGGCACAATGGTGAAGGAAGACAGCCAGGAAGGGAAACTGCATAGCACTGCCACAGAACAATAAAATCAGAGGTTCATTTAAAATCTGAGATGGCATCAGTGTGTCCTTTAAGAAATTCAATTTTCTTTACATTTACAATGTTTCATTATCTCACTTTATATTCCCTACAATTCTAAAGAATAATGCACTCAATCACTGTTGAAACTAGAGAACTGGACACACACCGTGGGGTAGTGCTGTGTTTTCATATGAGCCAGCAGGACTCACCACAAGATAAACACGTCTCTCTTTCTACATTATAATTAACACTTTATAAAGTGGAAAGCAAAATTTTAATGACTCAACTAATCAAACTAACTTCAAACGAAATTTAGGCTTATAGCAGGTTGCTGGACCATGACCCCACACATCCTGAGTGTGTTCACACGTCCCTGCCATGGGTGTTTAACAAGAAAAGCTTAAGAAACCCTGCCACTCCCAGGAGGCCAGGCTTGGAAGTCAGACAAAGCAAGACTGAATTCTGAATTTCAGATAAGGAATACGTAACCGGTAAGAAAATATTAGTACAATAATGTACCACATAACAACGTTTCAGTTAATGACACACCACACATACAAGAGTGGTCCAGTAAGATTACATTGTCTAGTGACAGCACAGCCATCTTAGTTGTGAAAATACACTCTCAGATCATGTCATGACTGTACATGCACGGGAAGAAAGTGGAAGAGCATGTTCCAAGGCGTTAACAGTCATTACGACCAACAATACAATAGTTATTGTTCTCCCTAACTATGTATTTCCATGATAAAGGAATTTAGTTTAATTCTGCATTAAATTCATCCCTTTTAAAAATGGCTCATTTTTAAGTATGCCATAAGACCACAAGAAAAAACTGCCTCCACACTGAGTGAACATTAAGCACAGAGCCATGGCAAAGAACCATGGGAGAAACCTAGAGGTAATGACAGGTAGCTAAACCAAGGAAGAGGCAATAACAGCAAATGATTACATGTGTACCTCCCCTGAAGGCAGATCACAGGGAGAAGGTAGAGAAGCACACACCATAAGGCAACATCTGAGTCAGCATCAATTATGCCAGGCTCAGTCAGACCATCTGAGATCAAAGCAGAGCTCGGCCAGTGGCTTGATCTTCGGCAAATTATTTTACTCTCTAAGCCTGTGTCCTTTGCTGCAGAATGGTAATGACTATTACAGCCCCTGTTTTCACACAGCTACCATCAGAATCCAGGCAATGTGGGGAGTGGTGGGGGTGGGGGTATTTTAGGCGGTATTTGGGGGGTGAGCCCGGGGATTTGTACGTACTTTGAGAGTGCACTACCACCTGGCTGCACCCCCCAGCCCATTTTTTTATTTTTTTATTTTGAGTCAAGGTCTCACTAAGTTATGCAGACTGCCCATGGCCTTGAAGTCGTGATCTTCCTGCCTCTGCCTCCCAGGTTGCTGGAATTACAGGTGTGCACCCTCTCACCTGGTGTTTAATGGGAGGTGTTTCATAGTGTCTGGTACAGTATTTACATGGTTAATGTGACATCAAATACAAGCATATACAAATACAATTAACATCAGGAAATCTAAGTTCCTTAAGTCTAAAGTGGTCCTCAAAATTTAGCATCTGAAAACCTGCAGGGGTTTTTAAAAAAGATTGCAGAGCAAGGCATCGTTGCACACATCTGTCACACCAGTAGGTAGAAGGTAGAGACATGATGATCATCAGTTCAAGGCCAACTTGGGCTACATAGAGAGTTCCAGGCCAACCTGTAGTATCTAGCAAGACCTTGTCTCAACCCTACCACCAAACAACAAATTGCTGAGCCATCCCCAATTTTCTGACTTAGCTCTTCCAGGAATGACCTGAGAATCTGCTTTTCTAACAAGTTGCCAATGTTGCCTGGGAACCACACATGGAGAACCACTCCTTTAAGAGGGTAGTTTTCCACCCTAGATGTGCAAGTTATCACCTGGAGACCCTCTGAAAACTCTATATGCCGAGCCCCCACCTGGAGATTCTAATTAAGTGGGGTCTGCATTGGATCCCAGAGACTTTTGCTGGATTTTATTTTTATTTGCCCTCTTCAATTTTTGTCTTTAAAGCTCCACAAATGAATTCAAGACAGGTCTGAGTAGGATTCTCAAGTCCTAAGTAATACAAATAGCATAAAACGTGCACATTAACATACTGAGTGCTGGATGCCTATGTCTCACTAGTCTTCTTCCTGCCCCTCATCATTGAGCATAGGTAGAATACTTACCCTGATACTCTTCCAATGCCTGTAATGATGCCTCCTGCAGGGACTTCCTCATCACCATAGAGCTGATAACCTGCGAACTGGGATAATTCCAGAAACGGAGACCTGAAAGGAGAAAAAGATCTTGCTTGAATTACTGCCATTAAAATACACACACACACACACACACACACACACACACACACACACAAATAAATAGTTACATTAAAAATGGAAGACACTGTTTTAAAATAAGGAATATAGTCATAGTTTATTAAAGACAGAGAATGTAGACATAAAGATAGTACACCTTCAAGATGCGAAGGCAGGCAAGCCAAAAGAGATTTTTTTTTAATGGAGCAATATTTTGAAACACATGTTGTATATAAAATCTTCAAAAAACATCTAAAACAAAGTCTGATGTACATGTCTGTCATGGTTTGAATATAAAGTGTCTCCCAAAGGTCATGTGCTTTAATGTTTGGTCCCCAGCTAGTGGCGCTGCTCTGGGAGGCAAAACTTTTGGAGATGGGATTCTTGCTTTGTGGAAGTAGCTCCCTCAGGGGGGCCTTTGGAAGTTTTTTACCCCAGAACCACAGCACTGGTCTATCTCTGTTCCTGGTCTACATGACCTGAGGTCTCAGCCACAAGCTCTGCTGCCATTACCATTATGAACTGATTTTCCCCATGAACCTCTTCCCACATCAGTGTACTTGAGTTGTTTTTTCTGCTGCGGTGATGAGAACTAACATAATACCTTAAGAATATATATGGTACATCCATATAAGAGAGCAGTAGGTATTTGTTTTTTAAGCTTTATATAAATGTGTTTATTAATATAGGAAGAGATTAACAGCTAACATTTATGTAGTACTTATCTCTCTTCTCAGCACTTAACATTCATTTACTCCTCCAAACTATCTTATGAGGTGAATTCTAACAGGATCCCCATTTATTGATGAGGACATCAACACACAGAGATTAAGTCACTTAACCTCAGATGACATAACTAGTGTCATCTGAGGCAGAGCAGGGATATTAATAAGTGCCAGGTCCATTTCCATTCATGATAGGTATACTGAGTCCCCACATGAGGAAGGGTACCTTTAAAAGGCATCAGAGGGAAAATCCACCGAGAGGGGAAAAAGTACCTCAAAGCCTTTGAAGGGAAAGTCCACGAGAGGGAAAGAGTACCTCAAAAAAGGATCTCTTCATGGAAAGGGACTTGGAATATTACCTTTTCTTTTTCCTAAATTTGAATTGGTCACTGTTTCCTTCATATAGTAAGTTTCTGGGAATTACTAATGAAAAACAAGTAATAAGTGTAAATATATAATCTTCTGACTCCCCGAGCAGTGCTCATTCAGATTGGGAGCTAAAAAAGCCTCCCTAGCAGACTTACAATAAAAGAATTCTTAAATGACTTCCAACAGCTTAAACTCCTTGAGTTAACACAAACCAAAGTTTCTATACCAACGGCCCTCCAGCAAGTAAAACAATCTGATAAGGCAGAACATCCATCCCAACAAGCAAAACAATCTGGTAAGTCAGAACATCCATCCCAGCAAGCAAAACAATCTAATAAGATAGAACACCCATTTTTCTTATTGTGAACTTAACAGGGTGACACATTTACTATAGTTTAGCTGCCCCTAGTTCCCAGATAAGAATAGAGTGATTTACAATAGTTAAACTACCCCTAGTTCACAGTAGTTTATAATAGTTAAATTGCCTCTAGTTCCCACTAAAAATAGAGTAATCAATAACTTAGATGTAGAACATAAACATAGTCACAAATGCTCGGGTCATCTTAGTTCAAAGTAAACACAATTTGTCTCTAAGTTATCTCTTACTCTGATCACCACGTAATGCTTTTGTGATAACTAATGAAATGATTATTAACAAAACCTTGTTGTAATCCATCAATGTTGCCAATTCCCTTTGTCCTTTTTCTGACCTTCCATATGGTTTAGTGAATTTTAGTTTCTGTATATAAGGCTGAGCTATTTGGGAAATAAACAGAACAGATTCACACTGCCTCCGAGCTGCTGTGTCTGCTGTTACCCAATCGCCGACTCCTCACCTGCCTTCGGGAGACCCTGCATTTAATCTAGGCTGCAGCTGGACTGCGGCAAATAAGCAATCCCCAGAAACCAGACTCTTAACCACCACTGTATGCTAGCTCTCATGTGTATGTTCAAGATTCACTACATGGGAACAAGGAAATTCTAAAACTCCACATTCAGTATGATTCTGGGGTTGTTTTTGTTTGTTTGTTTGTTTGTTTTTTCAGGATGAGGTAGGTGCCTAATATATGCATAAAATGGGTGAGAAGAATATACGTTGGTATTAACAATGTTTGTCTCTAGCTTGGATGTAAGGGTGCGTGTTGTAAGAAAAGCGTATGTCTGAAGTCATCATTGATTCCTCTCTCCCCTCACACCCTATACTCAGTCCTTCAGGAGACCCTGTCAGGTTGGCTTTACTGCACAATATATGCAGAACCTGACACTCTCACCTCCATCACCTCTACCCTTGTCCAAGGCCCCAGCACACTCTCCTCCAATCAATGTGACAGCTCTCTGGTCTCCATGCTCTCATTCCTTCTGCCCACGGTTGGCTCACAACATAGCAGTCAGAACAATAACTCCTAAAACATGGTCATATGTCACTTAATGACAGGGATAGAGACTGGAAAGTGGGAGGTGTATTACCTACCTGTCATCATTGTAGCAGAAAAACCAACCCAAACAAACTTATCAGGGAAGAGCTCCCAGTTAGAGAATCGGTCCTTAATGGCAGCAGAGGCAGGGCTCGTGAACAGGACCTGGAATGAGGAGAGTGAGCAGAGCCTTGGCGGGGAAGGTGGGATTTGAAAGTTCTGCCCCCGTGGAGCCTTTTCCACCTAAGGCCCACCTCCCAAAATTCCACAAGCTCCAAGGACAGCACCACCAGCTGGAGACCAAACAACATGACATTTGGGGGACGATTTAGGTTGAAACCATAACAGGAAGTATAGGGTAACTTTGTCATTGGTAAACACCACAGAACTGCACTGGCTGCCTCTACTGCCTACAACACTTTCCCCAGGTATTTGAGGACTAGCTCTCTTCCCTCCTTCAAAGCTTTGCTCACATGTCACTTTCTCAATGTGGCATACCCTAACCACCCTACTTAACGCTGCAAATTGCGTATCTTCACCTCTTACCCTGGTCTGCCTTTCCTTTTTTCCCCAAGACAGCCATCACCTTCTAGCACACCGCATCATTTAAGATGTTCACTGTTGATTTTCTATCTCCTCCTAAAGAGTTTTATCCATTTTCTTCATTGATCTATCACTGCTGCCTGAAACAGTGCTCCACACATAGTAGACGCCTGGTAAATATTTGTTATGTGAATCTTATGATAAGAACCACAATTCAAAATCATGTATTTACAAATGTGTCTAATAAAGCACCACAAAATGCAGAACACTCTGAGTTATTGGCACATGGGTAGGTACTAACCCTGGGTCTACAAGATTGTCGATTCTTTCTCTGGGTAATAGTTTTCCTCTTGATGTGTGACGTGCTCGGGCCTTCTCACTACCTCCTAAGATAAAAACATGATTAGAATCGAGCAGATTGACACGAGGTAAGGTCTGTATTTAACTTGATACCTGAAAAACATAATGCTCAATTCAAAATAGGACACTTTTTTTTAAAGTTTATTGTATCGTATAAGAAACAGAGAATTTTTCAGCTGCCAATTTTCTGAAAAAAAGCTGTTAAAAAAAATCAATCTGATCCCAGAAGATATCATAAATGTTTTGAATTCACTCGTAATTACCTAAAGAAATTATGTGGTATTTTCTCTGCAACTCATACGTTGCAAATACTGCCTCGCTGCCACCATATTTCTTAAATACCTACCAAATGTATCTAGCATTGTACTACCTGCTATATAAAATGTGAAAATTCCTATCTCTCATTTGGACCAGGTGAAAGCACAATTTTAGAAACAACTCTGATGATAGACATGTGAAAGTGTACCTAAAGGGGCCATTAGTGACCCATGATTTTTTAGGTCTGCAAATGGAATTGCTGAACACTTTCTATAGCAATGAGAAGGCCTCCTTTATTAGTATCTTCACTCAGAGAGGGTCTTCCATGTTTCCCAACATTACTCACCTCTTGACAGACAAAATTATAATAATAACAAGACCTGCTGAGGTAAACCAAGCAGGCTACTTGAGGCCAAAGGTGCACCACACCTCATCACCCAATCTGGGGGCCGAGGACTCAGTATTTTGGGGTATTTATACCCTTATCACTTGCAGCCATAGCCCTGTGGCATCTGATCCCATCAGATCTTGGAAGCTAAGCAGGGTCGAGCCTGGTTAGTACTTGAATGGGAGACCGCCTGGGAACACTTGCTGTAGGCTTAGGAGTCGGATCCAGCAACCCACTCCCAAAAATCAATCCACGTTGAAATCCCTATGAACAGCAGAGAAGCACTGACAATAGTGTTTCCCCTGTTGTCTGTAGGGTCACTATGAGTCAGAAACCAACTTGATGGCACCTAACAACAACAACATACCTCTATCAGTAGACTGTAGTAATGGAGCAGGAACAGAAGGATCAAACTGTATCTTTAAATGTTTATTTTCATTGTCATTCAATAATTCATCTCAATATAGTCACTGTCTAATGAAACATTCACTATTTTAAAAATTCATTTCTTTGCTTATTTAGTTAGGAAATTAAGTTTAGTATGTACTTCAAACAAGTTTCCAAGTACAATCTTATTTTTTGAACCAGGACTCTTGGCTACAAGGGGGAATTTTTTTCTCCTGAAGTGGTACATGGCAAATTTTTAAGATTAAATACGCTTTAGGTTACCAAGAAAATCATATCACACATCTAATCTTTTTTTTTTTTTTTTTCCTCCAGTACTGGGGGTTGAACCCAGGGCCTCATGCTTGCATGCTCTGCAAGTGCTGAACCACTGAGCTGCATCCCCAGCCCATTTTTTTACTTTTTTTTTTTTTTTTTTTTTTTTTTTTTTTTTTTTTTTTGAGACAGGGTCTCATTAAGTTACGCAGACTGCCTCTGGTCTTGAACTTGTGATCCTCCTGCCTCTGCCTCCCGAGCCGCTGGGATTACAGGCGTGCACCACTGCTCCTGGCCTAATCTTCTTTTTAAATGAAATAATACTAAGAAAGACTTACTTACAAAATAGTGTAATTAAGTCAAATTTCTTTTCTCTCTTTTCCCATCCATGGGCTGAGTCCCTAATGAGGTATGTTTAGGGGAAGGGGAAAGAGGGACAAAGGAATTACAAAGGGCAAAGAAAATTTGGGGGAATGATGGACATGTTCAGTATTATCTTAGCTCTGCCTAGAGTGTAACTGTAGAAGATGGAATAGCCGCTGAATTCTGGTTTCATAAGGAAGAACCACCTGCAGCCATAGCCCTGTGGCATCCGATCCCGTCAGATCTCAGAAGCTAAGCAGGGTCAGGCCTGGTTAGTACCTGGATGGGAGACCGCCTGGGAACACCAGAAGCTGTAGGCTTGGGAGAAGGACCTGGCAACCCCCTCCCAAAAATCAATCTGCCATTGAAAACCCTATGAACAGCAGAGAAGCACGGACAATAGTGTTTCCCCTGTTGTACAGAGGGTCGCTATGAGTCGGATACCAACTCGACGGCACCTAACAACAACAACAAGGAAGAACCAGAAGATAAGTTCTGTATCTTTGATGCAGACTCGCTAAGCACAGCATGAGGCTCCTCTGACATTTAAACTAGCACACAAAATGTGGATCATCACAAAATGGCATGACACAGTACCTTAGTTTTCCAAGGATTGTTCTTAAACCTTTTGTGTGGTTTCCATTCCCAGATTTGATACTAGAAAAGTGTCTGGTTTCCTTTAACCTCTCATTTATACTAAATACCCATTGCATTTAATTTACCATATTGCATTGATTATAAGATACATATTATGTTCACTTTTTTTTTCCCCGGTAGTGGGGGCTGAACCCAGGGCCTCACACTTGTATGCTCTGCAAGTGCTGGACCACTGAGCTGCACTCTCAGCTCATTTTTTTCGTTTTTGAGACAGGGGCTTGCTAAGTTACACAGACTGCTTCTGTTCTCAAACTTGCAATCCTCCTGCCTCTGCCTCCCAAGTTGCTGGGATTACAGGCATGCACCACCACACTGGGCTATGTTCATATTTTAACATCCCTGAAATTATGAAGCATGTTACAACTTCCAGCATCTTTCAGTCACTCTCTGCCAAGGGGCAGTCATGACCCAGCTGTCTGCCTCTGCATGCTACTAATGTCTAACTGCTGTTGTTCAACTGTACTATGTACATTGCTGAAACTACATCTGTGGAGCTTGTCATTCATTTTAAATGTCACCCAAAACTTGGCTGGGGATGTAGTTCAGTAGTACAATGTTTGCCTAGCAAGTGGAAGGCCCTGGTTCCATCTCCAGCACCACAAAAAAAAAAAAACCATCCCCTGCTCAGGCACCAAAATCACTATTTTCTATCCATAAAGTTATTGCCCAGGATAAAAACAAAGCACTTCTGAATTTATCAAAACACTTACAGCTCTTCAATTAACTCATCTTAATCAAAATATTTTGGCTACTATGAATAACACCACAGGGGTAATCCTTTTTCCACCTACACAAATGACTAAATCACTCCTCATGCAATCATACATGTTCAAACAAGGACAAAAGGGGAGACCAAAGACAGTAGGACCCTAAGAAGAAACCTCAAACAAAGGAAGCAGTGAGAATAAGGAAACAGCAAAAGGGAGGGCAAGAGTCACCTAATCTTTTCCCACCTTTTTATTTATCACAAGTTCTTTCTAATGAAAAACTTCAAGGATTGTTTACAAAATACTTGAAATACCTGTCTCTTCTTGTCTGAAAATTACTGCAGAAATTGCATGAATTTTGAACTCATGTTGACTCTCCTGCCTCAGTCTCCCAAATGCTGGGATTATAGGCATGCACCCCCATGCCTGGCTAATATTCCCTCTTTTTTTTTATTTTTACAGTATCAGGGGTTGAACTCAGGGCCTCGTGCTTGCATGCTTTGCAAGTGCTGTACCACTGAGAGCTGCCTCCACAGCCCATCCTTTGTTTTACTTTTTGAGATAGGGCCTCAATAAATTACACAGGCTACCTTTGGTCTTGCACCTGCGATCCTCCTGCTTCTGTCTCCCAAACTGCTGGGATTATAGGTGTGTGCCATCACACCCAGCTAATATTGCCGAATTCTTAATCAACACAACCACTGATAAGCCAGCCTATGAGTATTTACAAAGCAAAATCATAGGAGAAAATGCCTAGAGCAAGGTGCACAAAAATCCCCTAAACAATCCCCTAAATAACAACAACAAAAACCATGCAGACACACATTTTGCTAAAGTTATCATCAGACTAGCAAAGGTACATCAATAATGTACATTTAGAGGGATTGTTTATTGGTATTTTTTCCTTCTTGAAAGTTTTCTATTTTCCAAAATTTCTATAATATATATTAATATCATTTAATTTGTGATTACTATAAATTAATGTTTATATAATGCCCACTTATAACATCCATTTTCATGGCACAACCACTCTAAACAAAACTGTGAAGACCAAGATCATCCTTTCCTGATCTCCCCACCTTGTGTTCCCAGGGAATCCTGCTCAGTCTTCTCCTTTAGCAACCAGCCTTCCCCCCATAATACATCAGAGCACCCCATCCTCAGCAGGTACTCAAGGCTACAGGACTTATGACCCCTCCTGATTCAAACCCACCCATCCTAATGTCCCAACAATAATCAACTCATCAAACTCCTGTAACTATGGAGTTACTACTCCCAGTAAGACATGTTTTCACTTCAGCAAGCATTTTGGTTCTTTCTCTGGAGATAATACCTTAATCTACTGTTTTCTTTCCACCTTCCTGTCTTTTTTTTTTTTTTTTTTTTTTTTTGTGGTGCTGGGGATCAAACCCAGGGTCTGACACATACTAAGCACACATAATACCACTGAGCTACAACCCCAGCCCTTCTGGAGATAATGCCTTAATCTAAATGGCTTCAGGAATACAAATCCCAGGTGAGTTGACTGGGCTGGCTGCTTCCTCTTACTGAAGAGGGGATTCACTTCATCCTGGTTTCTTGGTATTTTTACATCTGGAGATCTTTGTTTTTGTTCCCCTAAGATCTTCTACTTAGACACTTAAGTCTTAAAGCCTTAGCCCTTTTTACAATCATTGACTTTTTTTCCTCCTCCTTCTGAGTAACCTGAGTGTGAATCTGGCTTGTCCCCAAATGAAGCATCCAATTCGAAGGACTGCTCACCAATCCCTGTGATTTATGGGCCTGAAGAAAATTATTCATCCAGGGCCAGGTGTGGTGGCGCACGCCTGTAATCCCAGTGGCTCAGGAGACAGAGGCAGGAGGATTGCAAGTTCAAGACCAGAGGCAGTCTGAGTAATTTAACGAGACCCTGTCTCAAAAAGTAAAAAAACAGCCTGAGGGTGCAGCTCAGTGGTCCAGCACTTGCAGAGCATACAAGTGCAAGGCCCTGGGTTCAACCCCCAGTACCACAAAAAAAAAAAAAAAAGAAAAAAAGAAAGAAAGAAAGAAAGAAAGAAAGGAAGGAAGGAAAGAAAAGGAAATTAATCATGTTGACAAATGTCTTCTGCTAAGATGCTCCACACCTAGACTCCCTCTCCTCTGCCTTCCTCCATGGACCTGCTTATTCAGGACACCCCAGACCCAAAGTAAAATTACCTGGTCCTGGTTCTGTTTAGAGGACAATGAAGAAGGAAAATAAAGTCCAGATTATCTCCATGTCCCAAGTGGCTGAGATTACAGGCATGCACCACAGTGCCCAGCTCATGTTTTTGTTGTTAGGTGCCGTGGAGTCAAGATCGCCTCATAGTGACCCTCATAGGGTTTTCCATGGCTAATTACTTAGGGATTGCTTCAGGAGTGGATTGCCACGTCCTCCTCCCATTTTTGCAGTGCTGGGGGTTGATCCCAGGTCCTCAGAGTGCAGTGTGGCACTCTGCCAACTGAGCTAAGGCACTTGTAAGATGTTAAGAACCTGATTTTGAAAATAGTCTGTAGTTTCAAGTTACATGGTCCTCTCTGAGGTAAAAATGTCATACACCCTCATAACACTACAACAGAATAATGTACCTCATCATATTCTGAGGTATATTCCTCTCTATGATACAATTTCTTCCAAGAAAAAGAATGTCTATTATGTCCACAATTTAAAAATAGGAAAATAATGGCAATTTGCAGAATTCTTAGGAAATCTGATTTAATTAGCAGTAAGCCATCAGAAAGTATTTCCAAGCTATATAACACAGCAGAAAATGTAATCATGCAACATTTAGTATATAGTATATATATGACTAATGAACAGGAAAGATTTAATCCCTGAAAGTAGAACAAAAATTCCAGTGTGATGCTCTGAGTTAAATAAAACCTAAACAATAGTTAAAAATTGATGAATTTGGATCTTTATTTTTCTCCAAAGTAGTGTCAGTATTCTATTAGCGGAGACACTGACCAAGAGCTGGGTGCCATGGCACATGTCTATAATCCCAGCAATTTAGGGGGCTGATACAGAAAGATCATGAGTTTGAGGCCACAGGCAGCCTATGCAACTTAGCAAGACCCTATCTCAAAAGGGTCAGCGGGTGCAGCTCAGTGATAAAGCATTTGCCTAACATTTGCAAGACCCTGGATGCAATCAAGTACTGCAAAGAAAAAAAAAAGAAAAGAAAAACTGACCAAGTACACTCAACCTGCAATGTCCATGGGTTCTACATCCTCAGATTCAAGCAACTGCAGATCAAAAAATTTCAGAAAAGAGCCGGGCACGGTGGCGCACGCCTGTAATCCCAGCGGCTTGGGAGGCAGAGGCAGGAGGATTGCAAGTTCGAGACCAGAGGCAGTCTGCGAAATTTAGCAAGACCCTGTCTCAAAAAGCAAAAAATGGGCTGGGAGCACAGTTCAGTGGTCCAGCACTTGCAAAGCATGCAAGCGTGAGGCCCTGGGTTCAACCCCCAATACCGGGGGGAAAAAAATTTTTTTTTCCAGAAAAAAGTTGTGTATATACTAAACAGGAAAGAACTTCTTTGCCTGTCGCTATTCCCTAACCAATATAGTATAACAACTATTTAGATAGCATTATGTCACATGAGGTATTATTAGTAATGTAGAAATGATTTAGCCTGCAGCTGCACCACTGTGGCATCCAATCCTGTCAGATCTTGGAAGTTAAGCAGGGTCAGGCCTGGTCCCACTTGGGTGGGAGACTGCCTGGGAACACCAGGTGCTGTAGGCTTAGGAGAAGGACCTGGCAGCCCACTCCCAAAAAACAATCTGCCACTGAAAACCCTATGAATAGCAGAGAAGCACTGTACATAGGGTCGCTGTGAGTTGGATACCAACTTGATGGTACCTAACAACAGAAATGATTTAAAGTATATGGGAGGATATGCATAGGTTATATGCAAATGCTACACCATCTTATAAAAGGGACTTAAGCATCTGCAGATTTGGGTATCTTCAGGGGAGTTCTTGGGACTCATCCCCCATGGATACTGAGGTTTGAGTGCTATTGTTGTCAGGTGCCACTGACCTCCTGTACAACAGGTAAAATACTCTCCAACACTGTGCCACATCTGGCACTATTGTCAGTGCTTCTCTGCTATTCAGAGGGTTTTCAATGGCTGATTGTTTCACAAGTGGGCTGCCAGGTCCTTCTCCCAAGCCTACAGCACTTGGTACTCCCAAGCGGTCTCCCATCCAAGGACTAACCAGGCCCAACTCGATTTAGCTTCCAAGATCTAGAGATCAGACACCAGGGTGGTACAACTGTAGACCAGGTTTCACTATAGTGGGTAAGAATAAAAGGTCTGCATACTAACAAAAGCATAATTAGTCTTGAGAGTCAAACATATAATGCTCCTCGTTTTTCCTAAAACCATTAAATGTAAGGGGACAGCTAATTAAAAGCTCACCGCATCTTATATACTGTGCTCGTTCATGGAGTTGATCGACTAGTGCTTTCATCTGCTCATAGTTCTCCTAAAACAGAAACAAAGAAGGCAATAGAAACATTAGAAAGCAATCATTACCAAAATAAGAGTCAAGAATCACTTCAAGGGCTGGAGATGGAGTTCGGTGGTATAGTGCCTGCCTGATATATATGAGGTCCCAGGTTCAATCCCCAGCACAGGAAGGGTGGTAGGATGGCAGGGTGGAAAGAAGGGAGATAGGAGAAGAGAAGAAATGAAACACCACCAACCTGGACTACCTCCTCTTTGTGACCTCCACATGGGGCCATGCCCATCCATATAGCCTCCATATTGGGTCACCAAATCTTATGGAAAAAACTAATTCCTGTTCATCTTTGTTCAACTCTTCTTCATGACTACCACCCCCTCTGGTCCATCCCTCCAAATCTTACCCATCTTCTAAAGCCTAATTCACATTTCATCTCTTTTCCAATGCCACCTCTGGCTGTTCATACTCATTTTAACATCATTCTTCTTTAAATATCTACTGAATTTAATTGATCTCTATTTGTTTTCATTTAAGGAATATACATTTTTAAAGGGTTGTTGTCCTGTCCCATCAAGTAAGGTCCTGAGATTCTAATCAACACATTAATGTGTGCTTACTGATAAATTACACTTAAAAACAAAGTCCCATTCTACTTTATGTTTAAAACAGAACAAAATTCTGTGCTTACCTGTGTTTAGAAATGAGTGATACACAAGGAAATATTAAGAGTAGCAGAAATGGGGTAGAGAAGACTCACTGTTCACTCTTTTCTTAAATTTTGCTTAGTCAGCATTATCCCTTTAGGACAATACTTATAGAGCTAATTATTTTTGAAAATTCAGAGTTTGTCCCACTAACACATCTCATTTCCTACAATGTGATTAATATCGATGGTTATTCAGTTCCTTGTATGTGACAGAATGCTAAACAGCTTCCCAGCTATTCTAATAATGGTATAGGTCCAGTACTTCCTATTTTCTATAGCTCCCAGAGCTTGTGGGGTCAAGGTTTCTGCTACATTCTCTTGCTCTGCAAAATCCAGAAAATAAAACAGAGGGAAGCACCATGTTGTTAGGGAAAGACCCTCTGCCCTCGAGTGAGGAAGCCCCAACCTGTGCCATCTCTGACAGCCCTGTCTGCGACTTCCCTTCTAATCCCACCTGGCCCTACAGCCTAAGGAAAAGGGCCTGCTGGGAACTTAGCTCAAGGAGCTCCCCAGAACAGTGTTTCCCCACTTTGGCCCTACCATAGATAGACTCACTGGGAAACTTGAAAAAAAAAAGGCAAAGAGGAGAAATAGGTGTAGCTCGGTGGTACAGCACTTGCCTAGCACGTGCAAGGCCCTGGGATCAATCTCCAGCGTGACCAAAAAATCCCCACAAAAAAACAAAAAACCTGATGCCTGGTCCTGTCCAGGGAGAACTGGGTATGACCTGGGCATTAGGAGCTTTTAAAGGTCCTCAGGTGCTTCTAAGCTGCAACCCAAACAGAAACACTGGTTGATAATCTTCATTTCTAAGGTTCCACTCAGGGCAAAAACAGAACCTACCAAAGAGAAGGGGTGTGATAAGAGGCAACTATCCCTTTCTTCCACAGAACTTTTTCTGATGTTCACAGTGTTTGTTAATATTAATAAGAACCAGAGAAAGCCAAGAGTTCTGTTCTGGGTTTTTTGTTGTTGTTGTTTTTTGCGGTACTGGGGGTTGAACCCAGGGCCTCGGGCTTGCATGCTTTGCGAGTGCTGGACCAGTGAGCTGCTGCCTCCAGCCCATTTTTTTACTTTTTGAGACAGGGTCTCGCCAAATTATGCAGACTGCCTGTGGTCTCAAACCTGCGATCCTCCTGCCTCCGCCTCCCGAGCTGCTGGGATTACAGGTGTGCGCCACCGTGCCCGGCTTGCTCTGTTATTATTAAACCATGGAGATGAGATCCCTTTTATTCACATAGAGCAAATGCAGGAACTCCTCATGTTCTGAAGCAAAGCTCCCCCACAGCATGTCTGTTCAGCTGGTCACCAAGAGGTGGCATTACAGCAGCAGGAATGTCACTTGAAATGTACAAAGAGAGTTGCCTTTCAGAACCTCAGAAACGAGAGCTTCCTGGGGTAGACACCATTCCTGCAAGCAAGGACCCTGTCCTGAGTGCTTTGTCATCTGAGAGAGGCCTGGCAGACGGACAGGATGGACTTTGTAAGGGGAAGGCCTCCTTGTGCCTAAACCAAACAGTGGCAGAGAAGGGCTCTGGGAGATGGAGCTACCAAGTGGCATCTCCCCTTTGGGTCTTTGTCACCGTGACCTGGGGCTGGGCTGCCACACCACAGCTCAGGGACAGGTGTCCCTCTCTGATCTCAGCCCCTAAGCTCCCTATGCACTGTTCTGAGACACCACCTTTCAACACCCAGGTGAAAAAGAGAGCCACTGACAGAACGCTGCTGAGTGGACAGAAAGCAAGTTTAGTTCACTGCGTAGGGAAACTAATATCCTTTGTTTTGTTTTGTACTTAACCCACTAAGACCTGTCTCCTATTTATAGAACACCAAGGTGGACTGTAAGTAAATTAATGAAACAAAAGGATGTAATGAACAATTTGTACCATATATTTCAGAACAACTACAGAAAAATTACAAACGGTACTTAGTATTTACATGCCTTGTCCTGCTTTATCACATTACACCCAGAAATAAATCCCAAGAAATAATTGGCAAATTCATTGCTGTCCTATAAATAGGACACTGGGCTTTAATGGGTTAAGGCCTACTTACTCCAGGGTCTAAAACCCACCTAATTAATTGTCTAAGTGTTTCAAAAAACCTTGATCTTAAGGATCCTTTCTTATGGGAGAAGAGAAGATGGGAAAGGTTGGTCAATAGGTACTAAATTATAATTAAACAAGAGAAACAGCTGGGTGCTGAGGCACATGCCTATAATCCCAATGACCCAGAGGCTGAAGCAGGAAGATCAAAAGTTCAAGGCCAGAGGCAGCTTACATAATTCAGCAAGACCCTGTCTCAAAATAAAAAGAAGAGGAGTTGGGGGTGTAGCTCACTGTTAGAGCCCTTGCCTAGCATGCCTGAGGCCCTGGCTTCAACCCCCCAGTAATGAGGGGGAAAAAAAAGAAAGAAAGACTTTTTTTTCCCCCTCCAGTACTGGGGTTTGAACTCAGGGCCTCGCACCTGCATGCTTTGCAAGTGCCGTACCGCTGAGCTGCACCCTCAGCCCATTTTTTTACTTTTTGAGAAAGGGTCTCACTAAATTACACAAACTGCCTCTGGTCTTGAACTTGCAATCCTGTGATCCTCCTGCCTCTGCCTCCCCAGTCTCTAGTATTACAGGCATGCACCACCATGCAGAAAGAAATTCTGATACATTGTCACATAGTAGGGTGACTATAGATAATGATAATATACTGTTATGTTTGGAAAAAGCTAGAAGAAAGTATTTGGAATGTTTGCACCACAAAGAAATGATGTTAGGATGGTCATGGTGGTACACGCCCGTAATCCCAGCACTCGGGAGGTGGAGGCAGAAGGATCACAAGTTCAAGGCTACATATTGAGTTCAAAGCCAGTCTCTGGAAGTCAAATAAATAAATTAGATAAAGGTAGACCAGGGGTAACTGAAACCACACAGAGAATCTGTTGATGGGGTTGTGGGGCCTGCTCAGCCCTGCTGTAACCAAACACAATGGGCTCGCATCTCGGTGAATACAAGCTCAAAATAAGCATGACCAAGACATTTAAGAGTGGAGAAAGATTTATTACCTGCAGCAGGAGAGTACAGGAGTTATTTCTAAAGCAATACACGAGGATTCTTCTCAGGGCGCCTGTATATATTCATATAGGAAAGCCCTTTAGGGGTGGGCACATTCCTGAGCATGCAGTCACATTTTTAGGCATGCTTAGCTCAAGGTCGTGCAGCACATGTACAAGAGGTTAAAATGGTGGAAAGAATACCTGTGGGCATGCTCAGCTTGCATCACAAAGTTTTAGCTGAAAATCAAGGACATGAAACTTTGAAGGTGTCCCTAAGGGTACCTGCCTTGCTTATCAGCCTAACACTGTTAAGCTTAACACTACTAGAAAAGGAATAGAACAGAGTTGCATTAGGGCAAAGAACAATCAAGGATTTCACTAACAATTTTAACTGCCCTATGACTTGTTATCATAGTTGTTAAAATCTTCAGACTTATACAAAAGTAAAAAAACTACAATAATGAACTAAATGTACCCAATATACTTCAATGATTATACAAATATGGTCAAAGCTGTTTCCTTCATGCCTCCACCCTGCATTGCTCTGAAGGAAATCCTACACACAACACTTCATCTGTAAGAATTATTATACCTCCAAAAGGATGATTCTCACATAGCAATAATCTGTAAATATCAAATATCCCATTAGTGAAGACACTTCCCTAACTGTCCAATTTGTTTATTCATTTAAATAGGAGTCTACATAGTAAGATCTATATAGCCTCAAGTGGTCAGTGTTTAAGTCTTTTTTCCTTTTTTAGGGGGGGGTGGTGGTGGTACTGGGGAGTTGAACCAGGGCTTCATGCATGCTTCACAAGTGCTCTACCACTGAGTTACACCCTTAGTGGCTCTCCTGCTTTTTTGTGGTAGTTAGGGGTTGAATCTAGGACCTCCCACATACTCTGAAAGTGCTCTACCACTGGGCTGCACCCCTAGCCCATTTTTCATTCATTTGGAGACAGGATCTCACCAAGTTATACAGGCTGCCTTTGGCCTCGAACTTGAGATCCTCCTGCCTCAGCCACCCAAATCGTTGGGATTAAAGGTATGCACCATCGTGTCCAGCTCCCTCATCCCACTTTTTATTTGAAACAGAGTCTTACTAAATTATGCAGGCTGCCTCTGGTATTAACGTGCAATCCTCCTGTCACAGCCTCCCAAGTCACTGGGATTAAAGGCCTGGGCTACCATGCCCAGCTTCTTAAGTCTTTTCTAAAATACAAGTTCTCAATTCTTTTTGCTTCTTTCTCCTCCCCAGACTCCTCCTCCTTTCTTCTTCTTCTTTCTTCTTTTTAATATTCTGTTCATCCTGTAGATGTTTCCCATAATGCTAAATGCACCCTCACAGTATCCTTTAACAAGTTCTTCCCTTATAGATCTGGAGACTGATAAAATTCTGGTGTACTTTCAGTTTTGTCTTTGAGACAGGGTATCACCATATAGCCCAGACTGGCCTTGAACTCACAATCCTCCTGCCTCAGCCTCCTAGGTGCTGGAATTATAGGAATGTACCACCACACCCAGTCTTTCAGCTTTTTCATTTTTCACACCATCTCTTCAGGATGTACCTGACCTCCCCTCCACCTACATGCCACCTCCTGTTTTCCTGTCCTCTTTGCAACCCACAGGCACCAAAGTTCAAAGCTGATGAAAATAGTTCACGTCAGAGAAAACAAGTAACCCTCTATTTACTGCATTCAATGACATTGACCAATTTATTTAGTTTTCTTTTCTTTTTCTTTTTTTGGTTGTTGTTTATTTTGTTTTTTAAGACAGGCTCTGTGTAGCCCAGTTGTTGTTGTTAGGTGCCGTTGAGTCGTCTCTGACTCATAGCAACCCTCATAGGCTTTTCAATGGCAGATTGTTTCGGGATTGCCTTGGGAGTGGGTTGCCATGTCCTTCTCCCATTTTTGCGGTGCTGGGAATCGAACTTGGGACCTCAGAGACTGCAGAGTGGCACTCTACCAACTGAGATAAATCCCAGCCCCTTATGTATGTAGCCCAGGCTGGCCTCAAACTTCTGATCTTCCTGTGTGTGTGTGTGTGTGTGTATTGTTGTTGGGTGCCGTCAAGTCTGTGTCTGACTTATAGCAACCCTATATACAACAGGTGAAACAGTATTGTCGGTGTTTCTCTGCTATTCATAGGGTTTTCAATGGTGGATTGATTTTTGGCAGCGGGTTGCCAGGTCCTTCTCCCTGGTGTTCCCAGGCAGTCTCCCATCCAAGTACTAACCAGGCCTGACCCTGCTTAGCTTCTGAGATCTGATGGGATTGGACGCCACAGTGGTACGGCTATAGGCTGTGTGTGTGTATATATATCTCTATATCTATATGTACATCTATATATACATATATCCTTCCTTCCATCCTGGCCAAGGTTTATTATAAGAAACCTGGGCCTCCCCACCCCACAGTCTTTGACCCTGCCCATCCTCTTGCTCTGGCCAGTGGAATGTGGGCAAGTCACTGCACCAACTCCAAGCAGAGGCTGTAAGAGGGACTAAGTGTTTGCAGACTCTCCACCTGTGGCCCTGCCCTCCACTCTGAGAAGGGCACTCCCTATAGCTACTGGCCCTTCAACTGTAGATCCTGGAGCAAGAAACAAATAGAGCAGACGTGGCACTGCCTAAAGCAAAACTGCCACAATCAACCCACAGATCCAGGAGCCAAAAATAAGTATTTGTTCCTTGGGCCCTGAGATCTCAGGATGGTTTGCAACACATTACTGAAGCAAAAGCGGGTCAAATAGATCATGAGATGACCTTGAGGAGAGAAAGGAAAGAGGCAACAGCTTTCTTCCTTAAGGTATATAAACTATGTCTCAGCAGACAAGGCCTTCAGACTCATTTCTTCCTGAACACACCCACAGCCCCACCAGCGCAGCCAGGGAAGGCCTCAGAATTGACACAGCTCTCCATGGGCCCGACTCCTCTTCAGTTGTTCAGGTCTTCATAGAGCTTATTGCCAGACCACTGGCCAAGGCCTGGCTGGCTACATATTCCATCCTTATGTCCTTCTGGCCATCCAACTACCAGTCCAGGGTCTTGTACTGGTGTTGGTGCTGCATAATGGTGATCACACACTCCAGCTCATTCTTGGTGAGTCCACAGTGCTCTTGGTGAGGTCAGTGTTTGCTTTCCTCAACACCGCATGGGCACATGTCCAACCCATACCCTTAACATCAGTGTCAGCAGAGGCCATGTTCCATCACCCGTCCATGCTCGTGTTCAGTACTTGCAAATGTCCTGGAACTCCTCAGGGATCACCAAAGGCATGGCAGCAGGACCAGCAGCGATGGGCAGGCCGCCTGAGGAACCACAGCTAATATTTCCTGAAGGCATATCGTATTCCAGGCATTGTTTTTTGGGTTGTTTTGTTTTGTTTGAGACAGGGTCTCACTGTGTATCTCAGGCTGTCCTGGACCTCACTCTATAGCCCAGGCTGGCCTCGAACTCATGTTGATTCTCCTGCCTCAGCCTCCCGAGTGCTGGGGATACAGATGTGCACCATGACACCCAGCTCCAGGCATTGTTTTAAACAGTCATTGTTATTGTTGTTGTTAGGTGCCGTCGAGTCGGTATCGGACTCATAGCCACCCTCATGGGGTTTTCAATGGCTGTTTCAGAATTGCCTTGGGTGTGGATTGCCAGGCCCTTCTCCCATTTTTGCGGTGCTGGGAATTGAATTCGGGACCTCAGAGACTGCAGCGCAGCGCTCTACCCACTGAGCTAAATCCAAGCCCTAAACAGTCATTAATTGTTCTTAAATCAAGATGCTGGGAGAAGGACCTGGCAATCCACTCCCAAGGCAGTTCTGAAACAGCCACTGAAAACCCTATGAGCGTCGCTATGAGTCAGATACCTACCCGACAGCACCTAACAACAATAACAACAACAAATCAAGATGCTATGCTGCCTCTTACCACCACCATAGGGCTACTGTTAACATTTATTATATTTCCCCCATGGAAATATGCTGTATGTTAGTTTTTAACATATACAAAATACTAGTCCCGTGCTTTGCCATCATGCCGCGGCTACTTCCCTACTCTAATTACCAGTACACACACTAGACTAGGGTTTAAAACATGTTACACAGAGAAAAAAGTCATTCTTAGGCTCATTCTAACCTCCAGCTAATCACCATCCAAAACATCAGCTGGGTGCGGTGGCTCATGCCTGTAATCCCAGCAATTCACAAGGTGCAAGGTGGAGGCAGGAGGATTGCAAATTCAAGGCCAGAAGCAGCCTGCAAGACTCTGTCTCAAGATAAAAAAAAATTTTTTAAGTGGGGGCTGGGGATGCAACTCAGTGGTAGAGCACCTGCAAAATATGTTCAAGGCCCTGGGTTCAACTCCAAGTACTACCAAAAAAAAAAAAAAAAAAAAAAAAGAATCAGCTCAGACCTGATGTAAGACAGTAGACTAAAAAACTCCAGGTCCTCATCCTCCCGTGGACACATGGACATACACACAACACACCCACCCCTCTCTCTTATCCTACCCAGTTACAAACTCCAGTGTCATTCATGACTCCACACTCACTCCCTCGCCTTCTACTCAGTCATTAATTCCCCTATTCATACATATAGTCATAACTCTGACCCCCATCATCACAAGACTCAACTTTTTTGGGGGGTCCACGGGGGTTGAACCCAAGGCCTTCCACATACTTTGCAAGTGCTCTACTGAGGTGCACTCCAAGCCCATTTTTTATTTTTTATCTTGAGACAGGGTTTCCCTAACTTACATAGGCTGCCTCTGGCCTTGAACCTGTGATCCTCCTGCCTCTGCCATCTGAGTCACCAGGACTACAAGCATAAGCCATTGTGTCCAGCCACCACTGAGTCTTAAATGCTTTAGTGGACAGGCTGCAAAATGAAGTCTAAATGTGGCTACTGTATGCAAGGGCCTCCTTTATCTGGCCTCATAATCAATCCCATCTCCACACACTATTCCATGAATTCCTCATGAACCCCCACACCCACTATCCATCCTTCCTTCCTTCCTTCCTTCTTCCCTCTCCCTGACCCCCCTGCATTCTTTCTTTCCACAGAGTCTCACTATGTTGCCCACCGTAGCCTGGAACTCCTGGGTTCAAGAGATCCTCCTGCCCTGGCCTCCCGAGTGCTGGGATTGCAGGTGCACACCACCATGCCCAGTTTAGACACTTTAACAACCTAAGTTTAAGTACATATGGTCAAAAAAAAAAAAAAAAAAAAAAGGATGGAACTGGAAATCAGCAAAATAAGCCAGATTCAGAAAGACAAATATGGTGTGTTCTCTCTCATATGTGGAATCTAAATTGAAAAAAAAAAAAGACATATAACAGAGTATTTGGAAAGAGGAAGGACACCAGCAGAAGGAAAGAGATGGATAAGAGAAGGTAATGGGGAGATGACTATATCAAAGTACATTATATATAAGTATAAAATGCCATAATAAAGACCCATTACTTTGAACATTAGTTTAAAAAAAAAAAAAAAAAACATGTATCTGTCAGTTTGTCATGCTGTGGGGGCTTGCGTGTTGCTGTGATGCTGAAAGCTTTGCCATCAGTATTTCAGGCAGGGCCACCCATGGTAGACAGGTTTCAGCTGAGCTTCCAGACTAAGACAGAGTAGGGAGAAGAACCCAGCAGCCCACTCCTGAAACAATTAGCCATTGAAAACCCTGTGAATACCAGAAAAGCACTGGCAAATATAGTGCCAGAAAATGAGGCCCCCAGGCTGGAAGGGATTCAAGAAACAACTGGGGAAGAGTTACCTCCTCAAAGTAGAGTCAATCTTAATGATGGGAATGGAGTAAAGCCCCTGTGACCTCCTTTTGCTGATGTGGCATGACTCAAAATGAGAGGAAACATAGTGGCTGAAACCACAGGCTCAAACATAAAAAGATCGTGTGCATGGCACAGTGCTGGGTAGTGCTTTTTTCTGCTGTACTTAGGGTCACTGAGTCAGAACCGACTCAAGAGCACCCAAGAACAACAAGTTTTTAAAAACAGGAAGAAAACAAACCTGGGGGAAAAAAATCTATGTTCTTATAACTCTCTTGGTTTATACAGTCTGACCTTTATCCTCCACCTTGAACCTGGCCAGCTCTTTCCCAACCAAGATCCATCTCACCCATTACTTCCTATCTGTAGCTTTCTATGATCACCTTTTCAACTTCTGTTGTTGTTAGCTGTCATCAAGTAGATGTTCAGGTCATAGCAACCCAATGTACAATGGATGAAACACTACCCCACACTATGCCATGCCCAAAGCTATTGTCAATTCCCCTCTGTTATTCATAGGGTTTTCACTGGTCAATTGTTTTGTTTTGGTCTGTTTTTTTGGGAGTGGGCTACCAGGTCCTTCTCCCAAGCCTACAGCACCCAGGATTCCCAGACAGTCTCCCATCCAAGTAATAATCAGGCACAACACTGCTTAGTTTTGGAGATCTGATGGGATCAGACGCCACAGTGGTATGGCTGCAGACTTTCAAAGTTTAGATGCCACTTAACCACATGGCCCTAAGATTACCTGCCCACCTTCCCCACAAATATGGAGTTCCATTCCTACATATCTATATCAAACACCTAAAATAAACCAGGTATAGTGGTTCATGTCTGTAATCCCAGCACTTAGCAGGCTGAGGCAGGAGGATATTGACTTCAAGGCCACTTTGAGCTACAAAGAGAAAACCTGTCTTTAAGAAAAGAAAGAGCTGGTGCAGTGGCACATGCTTGTAATCCCAGCGACTTGGGAAGCAGAGGCAAGAGGATTGCAAGTTGGAGACCAGAAGCAGTATGCATAGCAAGTCCCTGTCTCAAAAAGTAAAAAAATAAATAAAAAATAAATAAAAAATAAAAAAAAGGCTGCAAGTGCAGCTCAGTGGTACAGCAACAAGAGGGAGGCCCTGGGTTCAACCCCCAGTATCACAAAAGAAAAAAGAAAAGAAAAGAAAAGAGGACAGGAGAAAAAGCCTAATAGTGCCTAGGCTACAATAAGCACTTAGTGTTTTTGAGCTAAATGTTCTGTCCAAATAATTGTGTGTTATTTGAACTTAGATGTTATCTGTATAGGCTCAGAAACCATGAAACAGATTGAAATTTCCAGCTTTGATGTTTCACAAGCTGTGAGTTGTTCCTCTGACTTTGTGAAACCTCCCAGTTCCAAGAAAAGCCATTTAAAGAAGCTGTGAGTGTATACTTTCTATTAATGTAACTAAAGTCTGATAAGCAAAGCCCAGTGGTTCCCAAAGCTGGCTGTCACGAGTCCCCAAAGGACTTCATTAAGGATGCAAACCCTAAGCACTCACTCTAGAGACCCAGAAGGTGCAAAGTGGGGCGCAGGCAGCAACATATTCAACAGGCTCCCCAAGTGACAATGCTAAGTCAGGTTTTGAGAACCACTGATTTCAAAGATACAAAGTGCAATGCCAGTTCTAAAAGTGAACTAAAATATGACTGCAACTATTTTCTTCTGCCAACCCAGAGCACCCCAGAGCGTCCCAGAATCCTGACCGCAGCTCTAGAGAAAAAAGTAACAGCGGCTGGCGTGTGCCTACCCTCCAGGGCTGCCCACTCCCAGCCAGCGCCTAGTCCCGTTGGTGTGACACTGGTAGCCAGGCCACCGGGGCGTCCCAGCCTACCTGGTAGATGGCAGAGCCGGAATCCAGGTGGGTGCCCACCGGGGCCACGGAGTCCCCGTGATAGGCGCGCAGCCCGCAGACACTGGAGCGCCCGCAGGGCCGCAGAGCTAACCTCAGGGCGGCCCACATGGCGGGGTCGGGCACAGAGCAAGGGAAGAAAGAGAAGGCAGCCCACGCCCAGCTGGAACCGGTCCTATGGCCCACAGCTCCCCGCCTGGGGCAGAAGCGGGGCTCGCTTTCTTGCAGCACGAGCCGAGGCCTCCCCGGTCTTTCGCCACACCCAGCCCGTCAGCCCCAGCACGTGCCTGAGCGCGCCGCTCCCCACTGGTCGGCGCTGAGTGCCACGCCTCCCAATCCAGCCAATAAGGGGCAGAGGCGCAGCCCCGCGACGCCCCGTCCGCTCGCGAGTGTGGGAGCGCTGGTCTGGAGGCTAATCTGTGCTCCAGCTGTGCTGAGTTGAAAGAGCAGCATTGTGGTATTCACACGGCACTCAATACAAGCAGGATAAGGAGTGCGTTGACAACACAGGGGAGTCCCATCTATCATAGGAGCACAGCACAGCGAGCCTCTCTAGTCCCTTTGCTAAAGATCTTTAAAACTCACCTGATTATTTTTGTTGTGTGACAAAGAGATTGTGAACTTTAGCGTGAGATCTCAAGTAAATAGCCCTAAGCACACCAGTAAACATTAAAAGCACTATACGAAATGCCTTGAACTTAGTTTTTCGTTCAAATTATTTTTTGAGTACACTGCCTACTACTCCATTGGTTGCTTAGGTCCTAAACCTAATGAGGACAGAGTGAGGAACTTAACAAGGTTGGGCAGGGTAGAGCTAGGGTACAGCTGTCCCTGTGGAGTAAACCTAATTCCAGACTTCAAGGTGCTTATAATAATACAAATGACCACATGGTAAATCCCAGATTGCCTAGGACAAACAATAAAGAAACAATACAATCAAGAAAGGGCTCTGTAGCTGGGCAAAACTTTGCAGAGGCATTGAGTGTGGACTGAGCCTGAAGCTTGGCTAGGCTTAGTGAAAATGAAGGGCCAACGCCATTTGCGGACCAGCACGAGAGCAGGAACTAAAATGGTAAGGTTGAGCCTCCCATGGTCAACAGAAAAACAGCCAGTATAATCTGTGATTCTTTTGAGTGTGTCCAAGTGACAGGAGACTGACTTTTAAATTGCCTCACTTTAGTTTTCTGGAAATAGTTCTTCAATGATGAAAAATATTTAAAATCACCCTCTGAGGACAAAAAAAAAAAAAAAAAAAACAATTGGATAGAATTCCTTGCTTTCTTTCAAAGTCATACATCAGCCAAGTGGAGTGGCATATGCCTGTAATCCCAGCAAACTCAGGAGGCTGAGTCAGGAGGATCACGAGTTCCAGGCCAATCTGGGTTACATAGCAAAGCCCTGTCTCAAAAAGCAAACAAAAAAATATCATACATGTTTCTTGCTTCTTGTAACTTTTGTTACAAGAGACTCTTTAGACATTGTATAATGTTCCCAGAACAAGGGAAGTGGAAAAATGCAAAAGGTCAAGTGACACCAAAGCTACCTAGCATCTGTGAGTGTTTGGTGTCTCTACCCGCTATTGAGGTAACGCTTAAAGGGAAAATTCTACTTTTGCTAACTGCTGAATTTTTTGAAAGAGTCTTGTTACGATTTGAATATGAAATGTTCCTCACAGTTCATGTGCTGTACACTCTTAGTCCCCAGTTGTGGTGCTATTTGGAGAGGTTGTGGAATCATTAGGAGGCAGGCCTAGCTGAAGGAGTAGGTCACTAGGGGTGTGTCCCACTGGATATCTTGTTCCTGCACCCTGCCTGACTCTCTGGAAGCTTCCTGGTCCACCATGAAGGGAACAGCTCTCCTCTGCTGCATGCTTCCTCCACCATTAGTATCTGCCCGAGCCTATGAGGCCAAGCTGCCATGGACTGAACCCTCTGAAACCATGCACCAAAATAAATACTCCCTCCCTTAAGATGTTTCCTCTAGGTGTTTTTGTCACAGTCAAATAAAAATAATTAATACAAAACTGTTATATCGTGAAATAAGAAAAGGAATTGAATTTTAGCCCCCAGAGACTATCTGGGGAGCCTGGGTGGCTGCCTTTCCCTTCTCACCTTCAACTCCACTCCCCATGCATTGCTTATCTCCATTGATTGCCTTCTTTCAAAAGCTTTCCCTTTGCACAGGGCACCTTCCCACACTGGCCCCTTCTAACTTCTTCATTTTATGAGCTGATATTCATCCTTCAAGATTTGGCTCAGGGATCTCCTCCAGCAGAAGCCCTCCCTGACCACACATTTTTCCTCTTTCCATCCCAAGCAGACCTCTGTTATAATTCTCGTGACACTGTGTTGTTTAGGGCTCATTTAATTTCTCCAGATTGGGATCTTGTCAGAGTCGTCTTTGCCCTATGCCCAGCCAAGTGTCTGGCATATGACAGATGCTAAATTTGTTGGAAGAATGCATGAAAAAAAAAAAAAACTGCTGTGGAATCAGAGGAAGGACAAGTTCCAGGACCCCTGAGCAAGACTTCTTTAAAGGCAGGCAGGAAGGTAGGAGGTTAGGGTGGGCAGAGGAATCTGGACAGGCTCCCCTTTGCCTTCAGGTCTCTGTTTCCCATTTATGACCCTGCCTAGGATATCACACAGCATCACTTTGGGTACGCTCTGGATTCAAAGGGAGAGGATATAAACTCTACCTCTCAATAGTAGGAGTGTCAAGGCCACTTAAAGAAGGATGAGAGACAGTGTGTGCTACCTTTGAAGAAAATGATTGCGTGCCAGGCCAGTGTACCCATATTTATACATTTAGCCTGATCCAGTATTATTTTTTTATTTTCCTTGTCCTAACTTTATTTCTTTATCCACTAACTCCTACCAATATAAGCTGGCAAGAGACTATCTCTTTCTAGGCCATACTTAGTACTTTTTGGTTTATAGTGGAATAACTAACTCCTCTTAAGATCCACAGGCAGAGAGTATGATAAGGTGGGTCCCCAGAACTAGCATCAGCTGATAAGGCAAATACCTCATATAAAGTCACTGGATGACTTTTACACTGTGTAAGGCTCAATGCTAGCAAACGATTGTAGGTATGAGGGTGAGCTGCCTCTGCCCCTTAGAAAGGCTCAAGGGGTCTCAGAAGTTTGAAACCCTTGGTCTTGACTGCATCTGCCCAAATGTTTCCATCCACTCTTTCCTGTATAATGTCTTTATCTGATCATATTGTACCTTCAACTAGTACCTCAACTCTCTAATTATTACCATCAGGCCTTGGCTTGGTCACCAGCCAAGCTGTCCTGCAGCTACAGAAGATAATGGACCCAAATCTTCAGTAAACCCTTGTTTGTTGTTTTTAGGTGCCGTCGAGTCAGTATCCGACTCATAGCGACCCTCATAGGGTTTTCAATGGCTGACTGTTTTCGGGATTGCCTCAGGAGTGGATTGCCAGGTCCTTCTCCCATTTTTGTGGTGCTGGGAATTGAACTCATGACCTCAGAGACTGCAGCGCAGCGCTCTACCAACTGAGCTAAATCCCAGCCCCAGTAAACCCTTATTGTAAGAATATACTTGAGAAATAAAAATTGATATGCATGCAAAAGGTTGTATAAAATAAATATTAATTTGTAATACACAAAATTCTAAACAACCCAAATGTCCACTAGTAGGTGAATGGATGAACAAATTATGATAAAGACATAAGACAGGGCTCTGTCTTGCCATGTGATACCCCGTGCTGTTATGACACAACATGAAGGCCTTGCCAGATGTCAATCTGATGTCATTGCCATGCTTTTGCACTATCCAGCCTCCAGAACTGTGAGCTAAATGCACCTCTGTTATTTATAAATTTAAAATACACGAGACAGCTAAGCATGGTGATGCATACCTCTAACACCAGCACTTGGGAGGCTGAGGCAGGAGAATCTCAAGTTCAAGGCCAGCCTAGGCTACATAGGGGGGTGGGGCTGTGAGACCCTGTCTCAAAAAGGTGGGTGGGGGTGCCTAGGGGTATAGCTCAGTGCTTAGAGCACTTGCCTACCATGCACAAGAACCTTGCCTAGCATCCCCAGAACCACCAAAAAAAAAAAAAAAAAAAAAAAATCCTCTTAAGATTTTAGGTGTTCATACCATAAAAACGTACATTGTTGTTAGGTGCCACCGAGTCAAGTCTGACTCATAGTGACCCTCATGGGGTTTTCAATGACTGATTGCTCTGGGAGTGAACTGCCATGTCCTTCTCCCGCTTTTGCAGTACTAGGGATCAAACCTGGGTCCTCAGAGAGTGCAATGTGGTACTCTACCAATTGAGCTAAATCCCAGCCCCCTCAAAATGTTAGATAACGTATATGTTAATCTGCTGGATTTAACCATTTCAAGATGTATATTTTACAACATCATGTTGTACATGATAAATATATCAAATTTGGGTGATAAAAATTAGAGCCAGGCTGGGTGATACACACTATAATCCCAGCACTCAGGAGGCTGAGGCAGAAGGATTTAGTTTGAGGCCAGTTTAGGCTACATAGCAAAACCCTGTCTCAGAAACAAATTAGAAATAAGTAAATATTGGGGGAAATTGGGTTCCTGCTACATGATATGGGGAAAAGAACAATGTCTAAAGCCTAGGTTTTTGCCAAAGTCTGTCTGTCACAGCACCACATCCTGAAGATGCTGCAGAGCTCTTTATCACTTTGGAGCCTTGGGCTCCACTAATTGGCAGCCTTAGGGAAGCCTGACCAATGGAACACTGTGGCGAGCCAATAGACATAAGACTTCCAAGAATCCAAATTAATATTTGGGTACCTGACTAAGTGAAGAATTCCATCCACCCAAGGTTTTGGCAGAGAGTAAGAGGAAAATGAAATGTTATAGAATTCTGCTAGAGAACCCCATCCAGGAATAAACTTGTCACAACTCCACAGTGAAAAATAAGACAAACAGATCACATTTTATTACTCATGGTACAGCAAACAGCTGGAGCATCAGCTGTATTGTGTCAGCTCCCTTTTTCCCCCAAGTCTGAGGGAGGGGTACAATTGGCCCATAACGTGGATTCCATCACTGCTAAGGAACGTAGTAGTAGTAGTAGTAGTAGTAGTAGTAGTAGTAGTAGTAGTAACAACTAGTAAATTCCTCAGCACCTTTCTTAGCAGATTGTCTTAGTCTGTTTGTGATGCAGTAACAAAATACTTGAAACTGGATAATATACAACAGAATTTTGTCTGGAGGCTGCAAAATCCAAGATAGAGACTCTGGCAGGTATGGTGTCTCCCGAGAGCCAGGTCTCCACTTCCAAGATGGCAGCTTGTTGCTGCATCATCCAGCGGGGATGAAGGGGTCCTCACATGACAGAAGGGATTGAAGAGGCAGAAAAGGGGAACAACTCCTCCATCAAGCCTTTTTATAATGGCATCTCACTCCATTCATGATAGAATGTTCATGACTCAATTATCCCTTAAGAGACCACCCCCTTTAGTAATCTTACATTAGAAATTTAAGTTTCGCCTGCCACAGTGCACACTCCTTGGTAGTGTGAGCCTCTGGTCCCCAATATTTGGGAGGCTGAGGCTGGTCATCTGACTCTAGGATTTACAGGCCAGCCTCTAACACAGTGAGACATGATCTAAATAATAATAATAATAATAAAGGAAATTAAGTTTCAACATGAATTTTGGACACACCATCATCCAAGCCAATAACATTGGCCTGGGGTTAGAGCACTTGTCTAGAACACTGGAGGTCCTGGGTTCCATTCAAGGCAACACAAAAGAAAGAGGGAAAAAGATGAAAAGGTTAGTACAGTGTTATATGGTAGCTTGTTATTCTGAAAAAAAAAAAAAAAAAAAAAACTTTAAATCTAGGGAAATGAGGGTAAAATCGGTGAATTTGCAACATAAAATGTGTGACATGAAATATTCTAGTAGGGTTGGGTTGTTTTTGTTGTTGTTGTTGTTTTGCCAGTACGAGGGAATAACCCTTGTGCATGCTAGGCAAGTGCTCTACCATTGAGCCACATCTCCAGCCCCTCATTTTTTTGAGGCAGGGTCTCATTAAGTCCCACAGGTTGCCTCTGACCTCCAATTCACAATCCTGCCTCAGCCTCCCAAGTTCCAGGGTTACGCCATGGTGCCTGGCCTTTTTTGTTTCTTTCTTTCTTCTTTTTTACACTCTGTCTTGCTACATAGCCCATGCTGGTCTAGAACCCCCAATCCTCCTACCTCAGCCTCCTAGAAGCAGGGATTATAGTTGTGCACCACCATGTCTGAAGAGGTTTTCATGAACAGGATATTACATGATACAGTAAGTATTGGCTATACTATTATAGTAAAATTAAAATTTTATTAGGGCTTCTGTACTATTTCACAGTGTCTCTAGAAGTGAGAGGATGAAACAACATAACCATATATGTATCTCTTTGATGGTCTGACAAAATTCATGAAAAAATTTTGCGCATCTGGATAAATGACTAGATTAACAAAGTTCCTACAGATAGTTCTCTCAGCAAAGTTTTTTGGCCAACAGATATTTTGCCAATAAACACCTCAGAAGTCCAAGTTTACATTATATTCAGCACTAGAGCTCCTCATTTGTCTTTTTCTTAACAGAAAATAAAGGGGGTGGGGGTAAAGGGCTTAAATTCTTGTATCTAAAAATTCATTTAAGGAGTGAATAAGCAAAGTAAACACTTCAACTGTGTAGGAAATCTGTTTGTTCTTGCAAAATCTAAAAAAAGTTCTTCATAACACATAAGAATAAAAATCCTTTCAGTTATAACATATACACAGACAGAATCGGGGTCTCACCGTGAAGCCCAGGCTGGCTTCAATCCTCCTGCCGCAGCCTGAGTGCTGCCAGGAAACCCAGCAATGCTGTATTTTTATGAGAAGAAGAAAATATAGACTATTGTTGAAAACAGTTAACCAGTTAGCATAAATATTTTTATTTGATTGAAAAGAACACAGCAGAAATGGTACAAAATAACTTTTATTTACATAATTTATATCTATAGAACATAACAGTTTTCTTTAGAACAAGAAAATTTACTAATGATAGCTATTGCTCCTTTCCTCAGAGACTTCTTTAAGCAAGACAGTATACATGGTCACTTGTATTTAAAATAATACAGTGGTAAACAGTGGATATTTTTTATCTGTGCCTCAATCATTTATCAGCAATTACTTTTAAACCATCATGTTGGTCACTTGCCAAGATGGAAGTGTTCAGGAGGAAAAGTCAAGAAAAGATACAGACCTTTAATCATATTTCCTTTAAGATTTACAGAATAAATTCCTTGCTACATCTTCTTTACATCAATCAGACTAAACAAATCACTCCACCTTGTAAGGTAAATACACTGATTGTTTCTCTTTTTCCAAGATTTGCTTTAAGGATATAACAGGAAAATTTGTTGACTGACTTGATTCTCTACATAATGAATACCCCTGTATTCTTTACACAGTAAGAAATTACATCTTCCATAAAGTTAGTTTATTGTACATGAATAAGAGATAGATGTTAACAAAGTTACAAAATAAATATTATAAAGGGACAAATAATAGTTTAGGCATCGCAATCTAACACCCCAACTAATATTAATTTAGAGAAACTTTTTTAGAATATGAATTTTTAAAAAATTTACAAAACAGTATTAAAATAGCAATGTCATTTACTACCATGATTTTTGTGAATTAATCACATGACATAAATGCATACTTATACAGATTTTCCACTCTATAGATCCTCCTTCATGACAAAAAAAAAAAGTTAAACCATCAATTTCACTGTAAGGCAATGAATAGGAAAGCTCTAATAGCAAGTTTCAATAAATTAGCATCACTGGCGTACTTGCTGAACCCTATCTATCCTCTCTCACTAATACTAAGGAATCTGAAAACTGGCCAACATTTTTTCAATATACAAACTAAAATTTTCTAGACTTTAAAATATTTTTTTCCAATTGAAATACTGATCATTTTATAATGCATTAAACAGTTTTTAACTTTTAGGCACAATTGACAACTTCAATAACAAATAACTCACACATAGACGTCAGCACCGTCAGGTAGGAAACTACTGTCTAATATAGGTGTCAAACAAAAAGCACAACTAGCCGCAGCCCTTCATTCAAGTAGTGTCAGAAATCTTTTGCAGGAAATGACAGGGTTCAATAGCTGCCAGGAAGACCATATGGCCTATATCCCCAAAAACATTTTGCAGAAGTTTCTAACTTCTGAGCTAATGTATCAATCTAGGAAGCTTTTCAAATAAAATCAGAATAAATCTGCTCTTTGAAAAGCTTAACTTGAACCAGAAAAAAATTTCCTAGGTAGCTATCTCTATATGTATGTAAATCCTCAAATTTCAAAATTATAAATAACACTTAAATTCATATTAACGATAATCATTGACTTTGCCTTATTACCTCAAAATTTTGTTCCATGCTTAAAGGCCTAAGTGTTCCTTGAGCAGAATTTAATGAGAAAAAAACTATCATGAAATTGTTTTTAAAAAGGAGTGTGCATGTGCACGTGTGTGTGTAAAGGAGATTGAGTTCTACAAGTAAATTTGTCAAATAAGTGAAGTTTTTTCTCCCAGTGAAAATCCTGAGATTATACAAGGAACAACAACAACAAAATTCACAGTACAAAGTCAACATACTAAACTATGAGAAAAAGTATTCAAAACATACACTACTCAAACATTTTTAGTTATATCGCTCTAAATATCTTTAAAGTTAAAAATGAAAAGGAGACAAACAAACTTGTTAATGCCTTCTTTACCCATAATCTCAGAGGTGAAAATTATTAAAACTGAATATTCTTTTAAATAAAAAAATTTAAAAATAAATAACCTCTTTGATGTGCCATCTTTATAAATAATAAGTTTAAATACTAGCTCTTCAATTAGGACTAATGTTACATCACCAAGAATTAGAAAAATACATATTTCTCAGTCAAATAGCTGATAATAGAAAAATTTATAACTTTATCATACTAAAGTGGAGTTTTACAATTTGCTTTCCTATACTTAGAGGCAACTGAAAAGGCCTTTATCCCCCTAAAGAGAAAAGAAGGAGAAAAAACAAAACAAAAACAAAAAACATTTACGTAAGAAGTTCACTAAATGTTAAATACAATCAACCTTCAAACATGTCATCACTGTGATTTATACAGATATTTATCCATAACATTCCCAAATGTCCATGTGTGCTCAGCACAAGAGGAATCAAAATGTAAACGAGTTGCTATTTCTGTCTGAGAAAGCAGTCTTAATTGCTTGGTATTTCCAAAATGTTCAATCGCTCAAAATGAAAGGAATTTCAGCAATGCTTGCCACTGATTATAAAAGCTTCAACTCAAGCTCATTAAATACTGAAAACTGACCTAAAGTAAAAAAGACAGTGATGCTTTTTTCTAAATACTTCTTTGTTAATGTAATTGGCTAAGGAAATCCCAGGCAAAAAAAGAAAAAGAAAAAAAGAAAAAGGAAGGAAGGAAGGGAGGGAGGAAGGAAATAAGGAAGGGAGGAAGGTAGGAAAAGGGAGGGAGGGAGGACAGAAGGGAAGGAAGGAAAACAGACCCCTCAAAGATAGTTTTATTCTGTTTCATCCACTTCAATGAAGATATCACCAAAGAAATATTCAGAGACTGTGGTTACCACCTCTTCAGGCGCTTGGTTTTGGCCACTTTTACATTGTTCTTTTAGTACGGGCTGATCACTAGAAACCTAAAAAGAATAAAATGAAATATTATACTACTAGTGAGGGCTGGGGATGTAGCTCAATGGTAAAGGGCTTGCCTAGTGCAAGGCCCTAGGTTCAGTCCCCGAAACACAAGAAAACAAAAAAAAGTAAAATAATATTAAACATAACAAGAATGATTAAGAATAAGGTAACTTTTGTAACATTAGTTATAAAAATAAAATTGGAAGCAACCTAAACGTACAACACTAGCTATGATTAGTAAATTACAGTGTATCCAAGGTGCTGTTGAGGTGGGTCTGACTCATAGTGACACTATGTACAACAGAATGAAACACTTCCTGACACACATGCACACGATCTTCTTTATGTCTAAGCTCATTATTGCCACCATTGTGTCAACCCATCTAGTTGAGGGTCTTCGTTTTTTTCTCTTGACCCACCACATTTCCAAACATGATGTCCTTATCCAGGGATTGGTCCCCTCCTGACAACATCTCCAAATACATAAGATGCAGTCTAGCAGTCTTTGCTTCCAAGGAGCACTCTGGTTGCACTTCTTGTAGGACAGATCTGTTCGTTCTCTTGGCAGCCAATGGTATATTCAGTATTCAACTTCAGCATCATAATTCAAAACCATCAATTCTTCTCTTCGGTCTCCCTTATTCACTGGCCAGCTTTCATAAATACATGATGCAAATGAAAATATCATGTCATTGAGTCAGGCTCACCTTCATCTTCAGTGTGACATCTTTACTTTTCAACACTTTTAAAAAGTCTTTTGCAACAGCTTCCCCCAATGCAATGCATCATTTGATTTCCTGACTGCTACTTCCATGAGTGTTGATTGTAGAACCAAGTAAAACAAAATCTCGGACCTCAATCTTTTCAAAACCTATCATGAAGCTGCATACTGACCCAGTTGTAAGGATTTTTGTTTTGTTGATGTTGAGGCACAATCCATACTGAAGGCTGTGTTCTGACCTTCATCAGTAAATGTTTCAAACCCTCTTCACTTCCAGCAGAACTGTGTCATCTGCATAACACAAGTTGTTAATGAGTCTTCCTCCAAATCTGATGCCACATTCTTCTTCATAAAGTCCAGCTGCTTTGATAATTTGCTCAACATAGAGACTGAAGAGGTACGGTGAAAGGATACAGCCCCGTTGTACACCTTTCCTGACTTTAAACCAAGCCCAAGATCCATTACTGCACCCTAATTCCCATGAAAAAAATGTAAATATATAAAAACAAATCATTTTTAAGTCTATAATTACAGTATTTTAAGTACTGATGTAATAACAGACAGAACAATAAAACAGAAAAGTACACAAAGGAAACATCACAAATCAAAGAGGTCTTATTAAAATTAGCACACTTATGAATCTATACAAAATTGAGATAACACCAGGAGAGCAATGAGGCACACCTGTAATGCCCACTATTCAGGAGGCTAAGGCAGGAGGACTACAAGATTAAGGCCTGTCTGAGCTACATATCAAGTTCAAGGCCAGCCTGAGCCATTTAGTGAGACTTGTCTCAAGATTTAAGTAACAGGGGGGATTTAAGGAGTGCAATTCAGTGGTGGACTGCTTGCCTAGTATATGCAAGGCCCTGGGTTCAATCCCCAGTACTGCAAAAAAAAAAAAAAAAAAAAAAAAAAAAAAAAAAAAGAAAGAAAGAAAAAATGTCTGCATGGTGAAAGCTGGCACACACAAAATCAAAAGACAATCGAAAGCCGGGTGTGGTGGTGCACGCCTGTAATCCCAGTGGCTTGGGAGGCGGAGGCAGGAGGATCGCAAGTTCGAGATCAGAGGCAGTCTGCGTAACTTAGCAAGACCCTGTCTCGAAAAGTAAAAAACTGGGCTGGGGATGCAGCTCAGTGGTCCAGCACTTGCAGAGCATGCAAGTTTCACAGAAAATACAGCATGAATGATTCAAACACAGAGATGCTCAACTTCACATAGAATATGTGCTCATTAAATCTATAAAGTATGTCAAAAGAGAAAAGAATTGATAACACTAGTGTGAGAAAACAAGGTATCCCCATACACTGCTGGTAAGAGTGAAAACTGGCCAGATACAGTGATGCTTTACCTATAATGCCAGCTACTCCAGAGGCTAAGGCAGGAAAATCTAAGTATGAGGCCAGCCTGGGCTACATAGCAAGTTCTAAGACAACTTCAACATCTCAAAACAAACAAACAACAACAACAACAAAAGAGTAGTAAAGGGCTTGCTCAGCACAAAGCCCTGGATTCAATCTCTAGTAGCTTCTGTGTGGCTGTGATGCTGAACACTATGCCACCAGTATCTCAGATACCAACAGGGCCACCCATGGTAAAGAGGTCTCCTCTAAACCTCCAGACTAAGAAAAAGGACCCAACAGCCCACTTCTGAAACAATTAGCCATTGAAAACCATGTGAATAAACTGGGTGTGGTGGCACATGCCTGTAAACCCAGCAACTTGGGGGGAGAAGTCAGGAAGATTGAAAATTTGAGGCCAGAGGCAGCCTGTGTAACTTAGTGAGTTCCTGTCTCAAAACATAAAGCAAAAAATGGTCTGGGTTTATGGCTCAGTGGTTGAGCACTTGCAAAAAGCATGTAAGAGGCCCTGGTTTCAACTCCTCAGCACCACAAAAAAAATTTAAAAAATTAAAAATTAAAAAAAAAAGAAAGAAAGAAAAAAAGAAAAAGAAAAAGAAAAAAAGAAAAGGAAAACCCTGTGAATAGCAGAGAAGCACCATCAAATATAGTGCTGGAAAATGAGTCCCCAGGTTGGAAGGCATGCAAAAGACGGCTAGTGAAGAGTTGCTTCTTCAAAGTATTGTTGACCTTAATGATGGGAATGGAGTAAAGTCCCTGGGACCTCCATTTGCTGATGTGGCACAACTCAAAATGAAAAGAAACACAGTGGCTGCAACAATGGGTTCAAACATAAAAAATGATCGTGTGTATGACACAGTGTCGGGTAGCGTTTTTTTTTCCTTTCTTTCTTTCTTTTTTTTTTTTTTTTGCGGTACTGGGGGTTGAACCCAGGGTCTTGCGCTTACATGCTCTGCAAGTACTGGACCCCTGGCTGCACCTGAAGCCTATTTTTTTTTTTTTTTTTTTTACTTTTTGAAACAGGGTCTCGCTAAGTTACACAGACTGCCTCTGGTCTCAAATTTATGATCCTCCTGCCTCTGCCTCCCCAGCCTCTGGGATTACAAGCATGCACCATGGCTGTGTTTTGTTCTTTTGTACATAGGGTCACTATGAGTCGGATCCAACTCGATGGCACCTAACATCAACAACCCACTCCTATTCGCCTCAAAAAGTAGAAAAGTATGTATTCCCTTATGAAGGATAATCAAGCAGTACTTATCAAAAGAATAATCATTCCTCCTCTTGACCAAGCAATTCTATTTCTAGAAATTAAGCTCATGGATAAATGTGTAAAATGACCTCTTTATCAGTTATCTATTACAACATAGTCTGAAATAAAAAAAATTAGGAACAACCTAAATGTGTATGAATATGAAACTAGTATTACTATATGGTACACCCTTATGTGAAACACCATGTTTGTTGTTGTTGTTGTTAGGTGCCGTAAACCATGTAGTCATCAAAAATAATGAAGGAGGTGTGGAGGCACAGGCCTGTAGCCCCAGCACTCAGGAAGCTGAGGCATGAGGACTGCAAGTTTGAAGCCAGCCTGGACCACACAGTAAGACACTATTTGTCTGTCTGACTTAACAAAGCAAAAAACCC
This sequence comes from Pedetes capensis, assembly GCA_007922755.1. Taxonomy (NCBI): domain Eukaryota; kingdom Metazoa; phylum Chordata; class Mammalia; order Rodentia; family Pedetidae; genus Pedetes; species Pedetes capensis. The sequence goes on along the minus strand of VMDO01001511.1, from coordinate 19,519 downwards.
TACCAACTACGAGGATACTCTTGGACATTTATCCTCGAAAAATGAAAATTAATGCTCAGAGGAAGACCTATATAAGAATGTTCATTGCAGCTTTGCTCATGATAGCCAAAAACTGAAAGCAACTCAGATATCTTTCAATAGGTGAGTGGATAAATGAAATTGTAATACATCCATAATATGAAATACTATTTAGCAACAAAAAGCAACAAACTATTAGAGGCAGAGGCAAGAGGATTACAAGTTCCAGGTCAGCCTGGGGGCTATGTAGTGAGTTCTAGAAACCCTGTCTATAAAAAAAATAAATAAATAAAAATAAATAAAGAGCAACAAACTATTGATACACAAAAACATCTGGAAGAATATCCAGGTAACTATGTTAAGTGTAAAAAAACAATCTCAAATGTATGATTCCATTTATTTTAACATTCATGAAATGATAAACTTAATGAGAAACGGCCACTAGAAGTTAAGGGAGTAGAGGCTGAAGGAAGTGAGTTCATCTATAAAAGGGCAACACAAAGGATCTTAGTGATGAAAAACAGTTCTGTATCTTGACTGCAGTCATGTCAATGTCCTGAGTGCAAGATGGTACCATGGGGTGGGGGGGGACTGACTGGATAAAGGATAATAGAATTTCTCTGTACTACTTACAAATGCATATGAATCTACAATTACCTCAAAATGAAAAGTTTAATTTAAATAGAGAGAGGTGTGAAGCTCTTTACTGTTTTTGCAAAGTTCTCTAAGATACAGTTAAGTTTAAAAGAAAAAAGGAAGATAGAGAAAAAATATATTATTATTTGAATAAAGAGTTTATATTTATTATACTTATAAAATATCTCTGAAAAGTAAACCAGAAACTGATAATACCATATACCTATGGGAAAATGGGAAGATAAAAATGGGGAAACTTTTCAACAATAAATCATGTAGGTGAATTTTGAACACGAGAAACTCTTACTTATTCAAAATAAAAGAGCAATATTTGAGATTCTTGTCTAATACTATCTACCAAAGTCAATAACCATGAATACAGGGAAAACTTCAAAATTGATTATTAAATATTTTATACCTCTGGATAAAAACTTTTTATTTTTTTGTTTCTGATTGTTTTTTGAATCAAGGTCTTGCTATAGAGCCGAGGCCGGCCTTGAACTCACAATCCTCCGGCTTCACCCTTCTGAGTGCTGGGATTACAGGTATGGGCCACCACACTCAGCTGGAGAAAAACATCTTAATCATAAGCTATAAATAAGCAATATAAAGACATAAATGAGAAATTCTAGGAAGTATATGAAAAAGTCATCAGTAACAAAGGAAATGCAAATTAAACCAATGAACTGGCGTATCAACCCTTCCACCATTATATTTAATAGAAAAAAGAATTTATTTTGAAGTATTAATATCTAATACTAGCAAAGACATGATTAAACTGGCACTGCCACACTGATGATAATAACGACCCTATGAAATATTTTGGCAATGATGTTGCAGAAGTAACTCAGTGGTAGTCTGCTTGTCTAGCATGTGGAAGGCACCTGGTTCAATCCCCTTCATCCCAGGAAAATAACAAAAATAATTTGGAAATGATAATCAGGTGATAGATTCAGGTTCACAGGTCTTCCTATCCTAGTACTTGCCATTAGACAGCTTCAGCATATATAAAAATGAAATGCAAACAAATTCTACTTGTGTGGTTCCTTGGATTCTTACAGGTTTAGGACATTTTTCCTAAGGCAAATAAAATGCAAATAGTGCTCATTTTGCTTCCTTGAGTCAGAAAAATCTTCGGATTAAAGGGCAATTAAGTGTCCATTTGTGGTTAGATCAATGGTTCTATACTAAATTAGGTGAAAATTCTTAATCCAATATTTTTATCTTGTTAGGTGCCATCAAATTGAGTGCAACTCATAGAGACCCTAGGTACAAGAGAATAAAACAATACCCAACACTGTGGAATGCACACAATCTTTCTATGTTTGAGCCCAATGTTGCAAGCATTGTGTTCCTTCTCATTTTGAGTTGAGCCACATCAGCAAATGGCAGCCCCAAGGGCTTTACTCCATTCCCATCATGAAGGCTGATTTTACATTGAGGACGTAACTCTTCCCCAGTCATTTCTTGAATCCCTTCTAGCCTTGGGGGCTCATTTTCTGGCACTATATTTGACAGTGCGTCTCTGCTACTCACAGGGTTTTCAATGGCTAATTGTTTTGGGAGTGGGATGCCAGGTCCTTCTTCCTAGTCTGTCTTAGTCTAGAAGGTCAATTGAAACCTATATAACATGGGTGGCCCTGCTGGTACCTGAAATACTGGTGGCATAGCTTTTGGCATCATAGCAACATGCAAGGCCCCACAGCACAACAAGCTGACAGACACTTGGTGGTTTTCCAGGATGATGTTGTTGCTGTTAGGTGCCATGAGTCAGTACTTGACATATAGCAACCCTACGTACAACAGGCAAAACGCTATTGTTGCATTTCTCTGCTATTCATAGGGTTTTCAATGGCTGATTGTTTTTTGAGAGTGGGTTGCCGGGTCTTTCTCCCATGCCTACAGCACCTAGTGTTCCCAGGAAGTCTCCCATCCAAGTACTAATCAGGCCTGACCCTGCTTCTGAGATCTGATGGGATCTGACACCACAGTGGTACAGCTGCAGGCTTTCCAGGATAGAAGGAAATGAATGGAAGTTCCTCTGAAATAATTTCTGACATCCAAATAAAAATAAAATTAATATGTTTTTCCTTAGTTGAGTCTGACATCTAACTCATTTTTTTTAAAACAAACAATAAAATATAGAAGTTACCACATACCTGAGTTGCAGAACTGCTAGTATTCTCAGATTGGGTATTAACAGCAACACTTGGAGATGCAAGTGGATCAGAGGACTCTTGATTTTTTTTCTGGCTTTCATTAAGTGGATTAGATCCTTTCAAATTTCGTCTTGACACAGGTATAAGAGGTTTTAGGCGCTTCTTACTATGGCCATGAGTAGGTTCATCAGACTCCAAACTATTCTTTGTACATATTAAAGACAAAAATCCCATAGGTCTTCTGCCAGGTCTAGAAAAGTAAATGTAAAGATATTCAAGAATATACAAAAAGACACATTTTTGGGGGTGTGGGGAGGTCTTTATTTATTTATTTATTTTGTCTTTGTTTTTCTGTGACAAGGTCTCACCATGTAGCTCAGGCTGGCCTCAAACTCTCGATCCTCCTGCCTTAGCCTCTGGGATTACAGGCATGTGTCATGACACCCAGCAAGATCACTTTATTTCCATTAATACTAAAATGGCATCTCTACTAAGTACTGGTACTACTGTGCCATGACATAACATACATTCTCAAATTTAATCCCCACACTTTCAACAATTTTAGAATGATACAAAATCAGATGGAGATTAGAATCACATATGAATTGGATTTCCAGTGAAGAACTCTAGTTTCCCTGATGTTGTCTTTCCTCATACGTTTTTGTACATCATTAAGTCCAGAAAAAATATTGCTGAGTTTTAGTTTATAATTCAGTTAACCAAAAAAACAAAAATAAGAATAAAAATTTAATTATTTATTTGTTTGTTTTTTAAGACAGGGCCTTGCTATATAGCCCAGGCTGGCCTAGAACATATTATGTAGTCCAGACTGGCCTACAACTCCCAAGTGCTGGAATTACAGGTGTGTGTACCACCAATTCAGGAAAAACAGTAGATTTATTAAATAAGCCTTTCTAAGCCAGATAATGTGGTGCACACCCACAATCCCAGCAACTTGAGAGGCTGAGGCAGGAAGATCATGAGTTTGAGGACAGAGGCAATCTGTGTGACTTAGTAAGTCCTTGTCTCAAAATAAAAATAGGGGCTGGGGTATATCTCAGTGGTAGAACACTTGCCTAGCAAGTATGAGATCCTGGGTTCCACCCCCAAGTAATAAATACACAAATAAATAAATAAGTAAGCCTTTCTAAGATACACATCCTTTCCACTTAGTGGAGTCTAGTGCATATTACTCTGCTTCAATTCGCCATATTAAAATTTTGAACGTTTCTTACCAGTCAATAATTACTAACAATTAAGAAGACTCACTTCAAGCTGGGTGCCGTGGTGCATGCCTGTGAGCCCAGCGACTTAGGAGGCAAAGGTAAGAGGATCACAAGTTTGAGTCCAGAGGCAGTTTGAGTAATTTAGTGAGACCCTGTCTCAAAAAGTAAAAAAATGGGCTGAGGGTGCAGCTCAGTGGTATAGCACTTGCAAAGCACGCAAGTGCGAGGCCATGGGTTCAACCTCAGTACCACACACACAAAAAAAGAAGACTCACTTCTAGAATATGAGGGAAAAAATGCAAAAGTTGGCTTTGGGCCTGAATTCCATTCTTATAAGACAGAAAGTCATGATTTAGCACTTTAGTATGTCACAAGGGAAGAAGATGACCCATTATTTTGGAACACTAACAACTTCCAGAACTACCCTTAATATCAGTCTATGTTTCATATCATCTACATGTACATTAGTACCTACTGCATGGCAGAATATGTAATGATCAGAATAATAACCATGGACAACTTGGAAAAGAAAGCATGCAAGATAATCTAAGGATTTTTTTATTTAAAATAGAGTTTCAGCACTTAACGTTAAGTTCACATCACATGGAAGGTATATTTATCTGTAAAATTACTGTATTTCCTTTGCTGAATTGTCTTCTCTTGGCAGACAATAGTTCCTTCTTTCCCCGCAGTACTAGGGATTGAATCCAGGGCCTTATGCATGCTAGGCAAGTGCTCTACCACTGGGCTGCGCCCATAGGCCCTTTTTATTCTTTTTTCTATTTTGAGACAGGGTTGTGCTAAGTTATACAACCTGCCTCTGGCTTTGTGTGATCCTCCTGCCTCAGTCACCTCAGTTGCTGGGATTAAGGTATGCGCCACAGCTCCCAATGTGGAGGATGTATTTATAAAACACCAATCTCAGTACAGGGTTTAATCCTATGTTAAGTCCTTTCCATATAGGTTATACTTATTCAGGAAGAGGGGACAAGGACATTGATTAAGGAGTTTCTCATGATACCTGGATAATGGGGTTTTTGAAGACGGTGTTCTGCTATCCATTTGTTCAGACTTAGAAGCCACATCAGTTCTTTCTTTTTCAGACACAACCATCTCATCCTGAGGCAACTGAGGCATATTCTTTTCTGTACATGGTTCAAGTTGTTCTTTCTGAGGTTCTGAAGTTGTATGTGTGCTTCCTGAAGAGGGAAAAATGCTCTGTCCCTGGTGAGACTCCCCTTCAAAACAGGAGAGCAAATGGTAAGTACATATATTGAAATTAATATTCAATTTAATTGTAATATTTGAAGGAAAAAGCCATGGTAGTCTATAACAAACCTAGCCTAATAAGAGTAAGCTAAGTTATTATTTGGGAGGAGGACCTGGCAACCCCCTCCCAAAAATCAATCTGCCATTGAAAACCCTATGAACAGCAGAGAAGCACTGACAATAGTGTTTCCTGTTGTATAGAGGGTCGCTATGAGTCGGATACCGACTCGACGGCACCTAACAACAACAACAACAACAAGTTATTATTGGTGAAGTTACTTCCACTATTAATAACTAGTTAAAAGCTACTGTAACTGTTTCTGCAGAACAGTCATATCACTATCCTCTTTGTTTTGACATGGAAAAATTTTTCCCAAAAATATTTCCTGAACTATCAAAATGAAAAGATGATCATTTTCTAAAAATCTATGGCTGTTTAAAATGAAAACACTAAACCGTCCCACAACACAGGTGGTAACTCTTGAATATCTGTGGTCTTGTGGAAAAGTAAAACCCATAGACTCTTAAACACTCAATTGTGGCTAATTAGGACAAAATAATGAGAAAATTTTTATTAAATAAAAAATTCTATTTTCACTTAAAACAGCTGTTTCTAAGGCTTTATCCCCAGTAAGAACATTCTACTTCATGAAAGTAGAAAGAAGTTATGTATGAGTGCTGCCTAAAAAAAAAAAGAAAAACCTGATTAAGGATGATATATAACATTGAGACTTCAGTGTGTTGTGGTAAGTTTAATGCTTCTATGAGAGAGTAGGAGATGGAAGGGAGAAATCTTAAGGCATTTCTAGGTGCTACAAACTGTAACCATATTAGTTACATGGTTAACTAATTACCATGTAACCATATTAGTTACATGGTTAAAGTTAGGGCAACTGAGATCATTGTAAGCATCCAATGAACCAGAATTAGAAGCTGAGTATAGCTCAGTGGGAGAGCACTTGAACAGCATGCATAAGACCTTATGGGTTCCCAGCACCACACAACAACAAAATACTCTAACCATCAAACCCTTCATTCTGTAACTCTAAGAAGCAAGGACCAGTAATTTTTTTTTTTTAGTTCTGATAAGCCTAAGACACGGTAAATTTGAAAGAGGAGCAACATCATAAAAGAAATCAAAAACAAAGATATGTAAGAAATACAAGATAAATATGCCTGACTGCCTTAGTTATTAGAGAAATAGGCCCTAAATGGTTTAGTAACCCAAAGAGATTTAAAATTCCTATTAAAAAAGAAGACTCCAAGACCTCTGAGTCTCCACAAGCAGCATAAGCTAGAAAAGAGCTCTGATACAAAACTAATTCTCAGTATAAAGTTAAGGACCTATAAAAACAACAACCTTTATACTCAGCTTCTAATTCCTAAAATATAGTTATTGAGCTTCAACAGAAAATCTTTGTTGCCGGTTTTTCTATTAATTATAGAATGGAAGGAGCCTCTTTTGGCTACTAATGTGTTCAATACAAGGTCCAAGCAGGAAAAAAAGAACTGTTCATAGTAGAAGGTTAATTCTTAAGAGAAATGAGCAAGACTTGCTTCATGTTCAAGATGCGTTCAGAAATAATCAGGGCTATTTAGCAGAATGAAATGATGTCAAAATTTAGTTCACTTACCTGTTTCCTCAATAATATTTAATTCCTTTGAAGACACCTGTTTTAAGAAAATGTACAAAAAATTTTTCAAAATCCATTTATTAAGTGAAATTAAAATTCTACCATCCCCATCCCACCTCCTGTATTTCCCAGAATATTTAAAGGCAGACATGTCTTATAGGAATTCTACCAAATCCTTAGGGAAAAGATATTGCTACTATTATTTAAACTGCTCCAGAACCAAGTGGAAGAGGGAAAACTGCAAAAATGCTTTTATCTCAGGCATAATATTGATACTAACTAATCAGACTCACTTAATATCAGTGGCAGCATGTCAAATAAAACATTAAAATTTTGTGTGGACGATGCTGAAGATCAAACCCAGTGCCTTGCACATGCAAAGGAAACATTCTAGCATTGATGTACATACCAAACTCCTCAAATTAAATATTATAAGCAGCAAATCAATACACTAAAATACTGTGATCATGTAATTTGTTTCAGGAAAGCAAAGATTATTATTATGAAATCTATTATAATTCAATAGCTCTGAGGGGGGGGAAACATCTTTTTATTGTAGTATTCATTCTGGAAAAAGAGTTAATTAAATGGACTACATACATTTTCTTTTGTTTCTTTTTTTTTTTTTTTTTCCTTTTTTGAAATGGGATCTCTCTATGTTGCCCAGCCCAATCTGGTCTCAAACTTGTAGGCTCAAGTGATCTTCCCACCTCAGCCTCCCAAGTAGAAGACATTTTCTAAATACTATAAAATATAACTATCAAACTCTAAAAGCTTCCATTCCACTTAACAAATACCAGAAGTATCCCCATTAAAATAAAGTTGAAAGACACAAAGCAACACTTAAACAAATGGAAAGACGTGGTTTTTGGACAGAGATATTCAATATTATAATGATAGTGTCAATTTTGCCTAAATTAATCTGTCAAATTAATAATATAAATTCTAATGCAAATACCAACAGAATTTTTTTAAGCCTAAACAAGCTAATTGTAAAATTCATACAAATTTGAGAACATATAAGAAATGAAGAGAAGCTTGAAAAAAAAAGAAAAGTAGCTAGGTACAGTGGTACATGCCTGTAATCCTAGCAGCTCAAGAGGCTGAGTCAGGAGGATCTCAAAGGCAGGGCCACAGGTAGTCATTTGAGCTTAGTAAGACTCTGTCACAAAATAAAAAATTTAAAAAGGGGCTGATGGTGCAGCTCAGGAGTACAGCACTTTTCCAGCATGCACAAGGCTCTGGGTTCAACCCCTAGTAATGAAAAAAAATCAAAATTAAATAAAAATTTAAAAAGAAGAAAAGTCTATAAAGTTAGGGGAAAAAGTGTATGAGATAGTAAAGCACATCACAAAGTAGTTGTTGTTAGCTGCCGTCGAGTCAGTATCTGACTCATAGCGACCCTCTGTCCAACAGGGGAAACACTATTGTCAGTGCTTCTCTGCTGTTCATAGGGTTTTCAATGGCAGATTGATTTTTGGGAGGGGGTTGCCAGGTCCTTCTCCCAGCCTACAGCTTCTGGTGTTCCCAGGCGGTCTCCCATCCAGGTACTAACCAGGCCCGACCCTGCTTAGCTTCCGAGATCTGACAGGATCGGATACCACAGGGCTACAGCTGCAGGCTATCACAAAGTTGTAATAATCAAAATAGTGTGATCCTGGCCCCAGAACAAAAGGGTGAATCCACATAAAAGGAAAGCAAGTTCAGGAATACATCCAAATGCATACAGATAGTTAATAATTGACATAAAGTAAAATTCTGGCAGGCTACAGTTGGCACATGCCTATGACCTTAGCACTCAGGAGGCTAAGCCAGGAAAGTCACAAATTTGAGGACAGCACCATATACTGAAGCCTCTATCTCAAAAAAAGGAAAAAAAAAAAAAAACGGTAATATTTTTTTATCACTGGGGAAAAAGAATTATTACTCAATAAATGGTGTTTGGACAATATGATAGGCATCTGGGGAAAATTAAGTTGGCTCTATTCTTAAACTAAAATAAATTCTAAACACATCAATAATACTGTGTAGAAAATTTGTTTAAGTCTTAAAGGATTTCCATGTTTAATATAATTCCCAGAAGCCAAACACAAAAAGACTGATAAATTTGATGAGACAAATATAAAATGTTTTTATACCTATCTGAGTACAGTGTATATGCATTTGAGAATTTTGCACAAGCAAGTTTTTTATTGTTCAGGTACTAAAAACAAAGTTTATATAATAAAAATCACAAATAAGCCCAAAAGATATATTTTCTCACATATTCACCCTAACGTACATTTACCATTATTGAAATGGTATATTATAATCCAATAATCTAATTTTATATATAGTAATAATGTACTATCATCTTTTTCCATGGTACTAAATATACGTGGGGAGGGGTCAGGAAGGGGCAGTGCTGAAGATCAAGCCAGAGCTTCACGAATGCTAAGCAAGCACTCTCCCTATGAGCTATATTAAATGCACTTTTAACACAAAGCAAAACAGTATCTGCAGGAATGCTAATAAACTCTTAAATCTGGTAACTGGTACATGTGGATAAATTATATTCATATGTCTACCATTCTCTAACTTTGGAAATTTTCACTAGAAAGTTAATTAATGGGCCCAGGTGTGGTGGCACATGCCTATAATCTCAGCACTCAGGAGGCTGAGGCAGGAGGTTCACAAGTTTGATGCCAACCTGGGGTACAAAATAAGATGATGTCTCAACAAACAAAAAACTCAAGCAAAAGAAGTTAATAAGCAGCACTGGGCTAGCTTAGTGGTAGAGCATCTACCTGACATGCAGGAGGCCCTGGGTTCAATCCCCAGTACTCCAAAAATAACAATAAAAGAATAAAGAGATTTCTCTGACTCTGTTCTCCCACTTCCCTGACAGGAAGTCCAAACTGCATCAGATAATTAAAAACCATTTTTTATAAGTTACTAAAAAAAAAATCTATGTAGGAAAAAAAATCCAAAAAGCAGAGTCAAAATACAAATGACAAATTAGGAAAAATATCTGTAGCTCATTATATGCATGTACACACACATAAACACATATGTGTATACACAAACATATGTAAACAGAGAATCCTCAGATCTATAAGAAAAACATCAACAAGTCATTTTAAAAATGGGTAAGGAATATAAAATGGAGCCAGGTGTGGTGGTGTACGCCTATACTCCCAACAACTCAGGAGGCAGAAGCAAGAGAATCGCAGGTTTGTGGCCAGAGGCAGCCTGCATACTTAACAAGACCTTGTCTCAAGATAAAAAAATTTTGAAAAGGGGATTGGGGTGCAGCTCATGAAAGAGCACATTCAAAAGTATACACAAAGCCATGGATTCAGCACCTCAGCATCATAAATATGTATGACATTTCACAGAGAAGGTAATACAAATAAACACTCTTTTGTTTTTGCTATCTGAGACAGGGCTTTGTTATGTACATCCCAGAAGTGCCTTTGTAGCCCACACTGGCCTCAAACTCTGGATCCTCCTGCCTTTATCTCCAGAGTGTTGGGATTACAAGTATGTACCACCACACCTAGCTAAATAAGCACCTCTTAAGCATACAAAAGGCGTTCCATCTTACCCAAAACAAGAGAAATTAAAACTATTCTGAGAAACCATTTTTTCTTACTAGATACATGACTGCACCAGGTACATGATCGTACACTTCCTCTGTGTCTGCTATCCAAGAACTTCAACTTTCTCTTTGAGAATATTCTCTTTGAGAATTTTACATTGACTTTTCCAAAGTGTAGCTACAAATAGTGTCTCAAACAAAACAAAAATAAGAGGGTACTAGGAAACCTATAGGGCTGGGATTTAGCTCAGCTGGAAGAGCGATGTGCTGCAGTCTCTGAGGACCTGAGTTCAATTCCCAGCACCGCAAAAATGGGAGAAGGGCCTGGCAATCCACTCCCAAGGCATCCCGAAACAGTCAGCCATCGAAAACCCTATGAGGGTCACTATGAGTCGGATACTGACTCGACGGCACCTAACAACAACAAGGAAACTTATAACACTGAATAACACTATGTCACTCACAGTGAACAGTGATCATCAAGTCTACATGGTAGTCAGACTTCCCTGAGGCAGTGATGACTGAGCTAAAGAAATCTCTAATGTTTTATTAGAGAATGTTTCATATGGAAGGGACACAGAATGAGATGCCTGGGAACACAGCATTCATGGAATTGAATGATAGCCCATGTGGCTACCAAGTAAGATGGAGTTTAGCACAAAATGAGAATAGAGATGAAAATGAGCCAGACCACATAAGGCCTTACAGGATCTGGTTTTATTCCTAAGAGCAAAGGAAAGCTGTACACATTATGATGATGTTGTTGTTGTTAGGTGCCATCAAGTCGGTATCCGAGTCATAGCAACCCTCTGTACAACAGGGGAAACACTATTGTCAGTGCTCCCCCGCTGTTCATAGGGTTTTCAATGGCAGATTGATTTTTGGGAGGGGGCTGCCAGGTCCTTCTCCCAAGCCTACAGCACCTGGTGTTCCCAGGCGGTCTCCCATCCAAGTACTAACCAGGCCCGACCCTGCTTAGCTTCCAAGATCTGATGGGATCGGATGCCACAGGGCTACGGCTGCAGGCTTCATTATGATTAATAGTACTATTATTTTGTACATCAGAAAATGTACTCAGATAGGTGAAATATCTCCTCTGCAGTCCCATAGCAGTTAAGTGTTATAGCCAAGATCCAGATCAACACGATGCTTTTGGCTTATTTTCAACCACTGTCACAGAGCTAAGAGTATATTTTCTAATTAATGTCCACCAAATTTCACTTCAAGTAGGTTGAAAGTGACAATTCCAAACGGGACTTATCTGGATTATTTCTGATGAGAAGTGTCAGAAATATCTGTAAATCTATTGCAAAATGGTCGACTCACTTGCTTAATGATTCTATCTTACCTCAGAGGTACATTCTTGACCATCAACTCCTGAAATGAGTGAACATTTTTTGGCAGGAGGAACATGGTCGCTTTCATCAAGCCCGCAATGAAATCTCTTCCTAGATATAAGATCCAAATTAGCAGGTGGCTTTTCAGAATCCTCTCTTCCAGAATTAGATAAACAAGTGGCATCTTGAACAACAGAAGTTACTGGCAAACTAATACTGCATAGAAAATAAATATACACAGAACCAGTGGGTTAGAAGTTATTTAATAAAGTTAAAGGCTGAGCTATTTCAATGAAAGTTCTAATGAAACTCAAATCTCCAATCTAATAAATTAATGGCCAATGCAGTAAGAGTGATAGTTCAAGGTGCATTCACACTTAAAGGTTCACAACCTAAATCTGACAATACTGAATAAAATTTAAGGCATACTTAAGTGTTTTCCTTGTCTGTAAAGTTAAACTTTCAATATAAAATATCCCTTCTTAATATGAAAGGCTTTAATATCTAATACTATTTAATAGACAATTAAGTATTTCAACCAATGGCAATTAAAATACAACTTAACACTGTTGTAAGAAAAAACTAAAATGAGAGTTTCAAGAATATGTAAAAACATCACTTGTCTGTATTATCTTTTGCAACTTTCTGTGAATGTGCATTTCAGTGTCATATATTTATAATTTGGAAATACAAATAATCATATCTATAATTGATATCATTTTATGATACAGAATGCAGAAGCTTTCAAAATAATATAGTAAACAGGTTTCATACAAAACTAGTACATTATAGAATTAAATGGCATCTTTATCAGATAGAAAACCAACTACATTAAATTTCTCCTCTAAATTACCACATGCCTGCAGCTGTAGCCCTGTGGCATCCGATCCCATCAGATCTCGGAAGCTAAGCAGGGTCACGCCTGGTTAGTACCTGGATGGGAGACCGCCTGGGAATACCAGAAGCTGTAGGCTTGGGAGAAGGACCTGGCAACCCCCTCCCAAAAATCAATCTGCCATTGAAAACCCTATGAACAGCAGAGAAGCACTGACAATAGTGTTTCCCCTGTTGTACAGAGGGTGGCTATGAGTCAGATACCGACTCGATGGCACCTCACAACAACAACAACAACAAATTACCACATAATTACTAAATAAAACCTCCTCAATAAATTACAAATAATATCAGTGAATATTGGAACACCCAATTTTATGAAATAAATACTACTGGACATAAAGAGAAGATGGGTCCAAGTACAATAACAGGATAATTTCAATACCCTCTTTTCACCAATAAATACATCATCCAGAAAAGAAAAAAAAAATCAACAAAGAAACAGTAGAGTCAAATTACACTATAGATCAAATGGACTTAACCAACACCTACAGAATATTCCATACTATAGCTACAGAATACACATAGTTTTCATTAGCACATAGAATTTTCTATAAAATAGATTGCATAGCAAGCCACAGAGCAAGTCTTAACACATTAAACCAAAAGCCCTCAGATAATTTCTTATATCTTATTAGACAATAATGGAATGAAAACACAAATCAACAGCAAAAGTAACTACAGAAATTACAAAGACATATGGGGATGGAGGAATATACTTTTGAACAGTGAGTCATTAAAGAAATCAGAGGGGGAGTTTTAAAATTCTTAGAATCAAATGGAAATGGAAACAAGACACACCAGAACTTGTGGAATATAGCTAACGCAATACTAAGAGGAAAATTTATAGCTATGAATGTCTACACTAAAAGCAAAAAAATAAATAAAAAATAAAACAAACAGCGCTGGGCACACTAGCACATACCTGTAATCCCAGCAACTCGGGAGACAGAGGCAGGAGGATTGTAAATTCAAGACCAGAGGCAGTCTGCGTAATTTAGTGAGAACCTATCTCAAAAAGTAAAAAAAAAAAAATGGGCTGGGGATGCAGCTCAGTGGTATAGCACTTGCAAAGCATACAAGCATGAGTCGCTGGGTTCAACTCCCAGTGGGGGGGGGGGGAAATCCAGCAAAATCTCAAATAAGTAACCAAATAATGCATCTCAAAGTCTTAGAAAAACAGAACAAACTTAAAATTGGGAGAAGGAAAGACATAATAAAGATCAGAGAAAAAACAAATGAAATTAAGACTAAAAGAACAATACAAAGGATCAATGAAACAAAGCTGATTCTTTGAAAAGATAAGACTGATGAACTCTAAACTAAGCAAAAGAAAGAAAGGACCAGTAGATATATAAAAATGAACAATTAAACTTACCTAAGAGGGGAAAATACAAGGAGAATAGAAAGAAGGAGGGAGAAGACAGCAAAGGTTGTGGAAGGTGGGAAGGGGAGGAGAAACAATGTAAAAGGATAAAGAGGGAGAGGATAATCTCAATGTAAATAATGCAACTTGAGGAGTACATGGGAAAAATAGGGGAATATAACCCATATATGCATACAAGTGGGCTGGGATTTAGCTCAGCTGGTAGAGCGCCGCTCTGCAGTCTCTGAGGTCCCGAGTTCGATTCCCCGCACCGCAAAAATGGGAGAAGGACGTGGCAACCCACTCCCAAGGCAATCCCAAAACAGTCAGCCATTGAAAACCTTATGAGAGTCGATATGAGTAGGACACGACTTGACGGCACGTAACAACAACAACATGCATACAAGTTGTACTACGTATTAGTCCAAAGGTTCCATAAATTTTGTAAGTTGATGAAAGTGTAACCAAAAGTGATTTAATAGTCGCATAATGGGAAAAGCAAACATGATATTACTCTGTACTCCATGAACATTTATCAATAAAGGGAAAAAAGAAAAAATATATAGGCATTTATAGCTATTAAAAAAAAAAAGACAGGACCTAAATAAGTAAGATTAGAGATAAAAAAAGGGGACTTTACAAATAATACCACTGACATTTATAAGATCATTAGGAAATATTTTGAAAAACCTTAGGCCAGTATGTTGGAAAGTCTAGAAGAAACAGACAAAATTCTAGACACATAGGAGCTGTCAAAATTGATATAAAAAACCTAAATAGATCAACACCTAGCAATGACATTAAAGCAGTAACAAAAAGTCTCCCAACAGAGAAAAGCTTAGAACTAGAGAGATTCACTGCTAAATTTTACCTGACTTTCAAAGAAAAACAAATGCCTATCTTCCTCAAGCCTGCAGTCATACCACTGTGGCATCTAATCCCGTCAGATCTCAGAAGCTAAGCAGGGTCAGACCTGGTTAGTACTTGGGACAGGAGACCGCCTGGGAACACCATGTGCTGTAGGCTTGGGAGAAAGACCTGCTAATCCATTCTCAAAAAACAATCAGCCATTGAAAACCCTATGAATAGCAGAGAAGCACGACAATAATGTTTTGTCTGTTGTACATAGAGTCACTATGAGTTGGACGCCAACTCAACGGCACCTAACAATAAGAACATCTTCCTCAAACTACTCTAAAAAGTAGAAAGGGAAGGAATTCTTCCAAACGCATTCTAAGAAGCCAGTTATTACCTTGCAAAATGTGATTAGGACACAACACAAAAAGACAACTGTACACTCAGGAGGCTGAGGCAGGAGGATCTTGAGTTCAAAGCCAGCCTGAGCTATACAACCAAGGTCCAGGGCAGCCTGAGTTAGCCTAAGAGAAACCCTATCAAAAAACAAAAACAAAACATATAAACAAATTAAACACACACACACACACACACAAAACTCACCAAGAAAGTGAAAAGGCCTCTAGAATGAAAATTATGAAGCACTGAAAAAAGGGATTGAAGAAGATACTAGAAAATGAAATAACCTCCTATATTCATGGATTGGGAGAATTAATAGTTACAGTGGCCATACTACTAAGAGCAATCTATAGATTCAATACAGTCCCCATCAAAACATGAATAACATTCCTTATAAATAAAACTAGGGGGAAAAAATCCTAAAATTCATATGGAAGCACAAAAAACTTAAACAGTCAAAGCAATTCTAAGCAAAAATAGCGATGCTTGGAGGCACCACAATAACTGATTTCAAATTATACTATAGAGCCATAGTAACAAAAATAGCATGACACTGGCTTAAAAACAGGCCCACTGGAATAGAATAGAGAACCCCAAAATAAACTCATGCACATACAACCAATTATTGACAAAGTTGCCAAAAACTTACATTGGAGAAAAGATAGCCTCTTTAACAAATGGTGCTGGGAAAAGTAGATTTATACATGTAGAATAAAGAAACTAGACCCTTATCTCTAACCCTGTACAAAAGTCAACTTGAACCTGGTATAGTGGCACATGCTTATAATTCCAGCTCTCAGGAGACAGAGGTAGGAAGATTGATGTGAGTCCCAGGCCAGCCTGGGCTATACAGTAAGACTTTGTCTCAAAAATTTAAGAAATTAAAAAAAAAATTAAATTAAATCAAAAAAGAAACCTCAAAATAGATCAAATACCTTAATGTTAGATCTGAAACTTTGAAACTACTAAAAGGAAACATAGGAGAAACACTTCAAGATGCTGGCACAAGCAACAATTTTCTGACTCTGATAGCCCAAGAAACAAAAGCAAGAACAGACAAATGGAACTACATCAAAGTAAAAAGCTTCTGCACAGCAAAGGAAACAGTGAAGAGACAACCTATAGAATGGTAGGTTGTTGATGGTAGGTCGATGAATTGCTAACTATTCACCTGACAAAAAATTAATATCCAGAATATATAAAGAATTATAATAAAAGCCAGGCATGGACATGTTGTTGTTAGGTGCCGTCAAGTCGGTATCCGACTCATAGCGACCCTCACAGGGTTTTCAATGGCTGACTATTTCGGAATTGCCTTGGGAGTGGATTGCCAGGCCCTTCTCCCATTTTTGCAGTGCTGGGAATCGAACTCAGGACCTCAGAGACTGCAGCATAGCGCTCTACCAACTGAGCTAAATCCCAGCCCCACAGGCATGGACATACACACCTGTAATCCCAGCAACTTGGGAGACTGAGGCAGGAGGATCGCAGGTTCGAGACCAGAGGCATCCTGAACAACTCAGCCAGGTTGTGTGTCAAAATACAATGGTAGAGCACTTGCCTAGCATGTGCAAGGCCCTGGGTTTAAACCCTCAGTACTGTAAAATAAATAAATAAATAAATAAATAAATAAATAAATAAATAATAAATAAAATAAGAATAAAAATTAAAAAGTTAACAACAAAAGATCAAGTCATCCAAATTTTAAAAAAGTGCACAAATGATCTGAATAGATATTTCTAAAAAGAAGTACAAGTATCCAATAAATATATGGAAAATGCTCAGTCTCTTTGCCATCAACGAAATGCAAATCAAAATTACAGTGAGATTCCATCTCACCCCCACCAGAATGGCAATTATCAAAAAACAAATGCTGTCAGTAGTGACGCACATATAGTCCCAGCATGCAGAAGGCTAAGGCGGGAGGATCGCAAGTTCAAGGACCACCTGGCTACCCTGTCTCAAAAATAAATAAATAAATAAATAAAATAAGCGGGGATCCATGGTACATGCTTATAACCTAAGCAACTTGGGAGGCTGGCATAGAATTGTGAGTTCGAGGCCAGATGCACCCTGCACAAGTTAGCAAGACCCTTTCTTAAAATAAAAAGTGAAAAACAGGGTCGGGGGCATGTAGCTCAGTAATAAAGCACTTTCTTAGCATACACAAGGCCCTGGACTCATTGTCTCAGT
This sequence comes from Pedetes capensis, assembly GCA_007922755.1. NCBI lineage: Eukaryota > Metazoa > Chordata > Mammalia > Rodentia > Pedetidae > Pedetes > Pedetes capensis. The sequence continues at coordinate 1,953 of VMDO01001511.1, read as the reverse complement.
ATTGCAAAAACAAAACAAACACCCCACAAAAAAAAAAAAAAACACTTAAAAATAGAACTACCATATGATCCAGCTACACCAAAGGACATGAAGTCACCATACAAAAGAGATCCTTGCACATCCATGGTTATTAAGGCAGTATTCACAACTGCTAAGATATGGAATCAGCCTAGGTATACATCAAAAGATAAAGAAAATATTAGAGAGAGATGTGTGTGTGTGTTATATATACAGAGGGTGTCAAAATATATACATATTTTAATAAAGGAAATAGCTATTAAAATTATAATAATATATACCAGTAATAAAAGATGAATACAAAGATGAATACATGTTTGACTTCTGCAATTACAAGAGGTGCTCAAAGTGGTTACCATAGCAGAAGGAATTACAGGAGCTGTGTGAGTCCTCCCAAATCTTCCCTTGTGCACATCACATACAGTACACATCATACATACCTCTAAAACTTATCACAAATGTGTGCAATTGTTAGGTGTATTGGAGATTCCACTACATACTCATGCTCTGTCATTGCACTTCTACAATGTTCTCAAATTTTAAATACCACTTCAAAATGGTCTTGCCCTCCTTGGACAACAACCATTTTTTCAGCAGATGTCATACTATACATTGCTATTGTAATTCAATTCAACTTCAAAAAGTAACACATTGATAGCTCTTAAAATGTGCACACATTTTTTTAGCATCCTCATATATATGTATATGTATATACAACTCTTGCATACATACACACTATGAAATGTTATTCAGCTATAAAGAATAAAATTATGTCATCTGCAAGAAAATGGATGAATCCAGAAGTTGTCATTTTAAATGAAATAAGCCAGACACAGAAAGATAAGTATCCCATGTTTTCGCTCATGTGTGGGAACAACAAAAAAAAGAAAAAGACCTGAAAAGAAACTCGAACTATTAAGAAGGGGAAGGATTCCAGGATGGGGGCAGGAGTTGGAAGAGGATCAGAAGGGAAAGTAGACATCGTCAAACCATGATATATTCATATATGGAAATGTCACAGTGAAGGCCATTAATTTGTAATAATTAGTATAGTTAATAATCATAATTTTAATAAAGGAAATGCCAGTGAACAACTTATTCAATCACTACTATTTGATTCGTAAAGCACCTTTCCTCATAGCAAAAATGGTATAGCTCATTCTTTACCTCATGTCACCTCTTCCTTCAGTATTCCCGGATTTGACCAATATGGGTGCTGGCAATAAAGGATTTGGCATTAACTGGGTAGTGGCATCAGTAAATCCTTCTGCTGCACTGGCTGGGATTTCCACCAGAGTTAAAATGAATGCTTGTTCATCCTCTCCATCCTGATGCATATTAGCAAACAGATTCACTATAAAATTTTAAAAGTTAATAGTTAAAAGCTAAATCATGAAATAATACAAAAAGATTTTTTCATCTCTATAAAGTCTCATGCCTGCAGCCATACCAATGTGGCGTCTGATCCCACCAGATTTCAGAAGCTAAGCAGGGTCTGGCCTGGTTAGTACTTGGATGGGAGACGGCCTGGGAACATCAGGTGCTGTAGGCTTGGGAGAAGGACCCAGCAACCCACTCCCAACAATCAATCTGCCTTTGAAAACCCTATGGATAGCAGAGAAGCAGTAACAATACTGCTTCCCCTGTTATACATAAGATCACTATTAGTCGGATACCAACTTGACGGCACCTAACAACAACAACAACATAAAGTCTCATAACAACCTATCACCACAACTAAAAAACTAAACTTTACCACCCACTCCAAAAAAGTAATTACATAAGGGATAAACATAATTATGGGGAGGATTTATAATTCTAAATAACACTGATATACAAAACATTTTGTTATCTTTTGCTTCAGGTTTCAATAGATAAAAAAAGTTTTGTGTTTTTCCAGAGTTAAACATAAAAATTGTACTATTAGGTTGTGTG